>JABASH010000375.1:0-42347 GCA_019776445.1 Tomocerus maximus
CCTGAATGAGTTAGCTGGAGTGCGACCGACACTACCGCGGCTCCGGGTTACCGGTCGCCAACCCCCTGTGGTCTATGGCCGGACACCATCTTCTGCCTTCGACCGTAAGGACTACCCCTTGCTTCCACCGATCCCAGGTATTCGGAGAGGGTCCAGTGTGCCGCTTCGTACGAGCGGATCCACGACACACCAGTCAACCGTAGTAACCCAAGAAAGATTACCGGCAATGGGGAGCTCCCCCTATTGGTCTAGTGCAGAGGATCACGTGATATCATATTTAATTTATTTAAGAGAATATATTTTAGGATTTGCATTTTAATTTATTGGAGCTCAACTGAAATATGTTAAATTTTAAAATTTTTAAAATTTCATTCTTAAATATCTCGAAAAGTATTATGAATTTTGAAATGAAGATAGAGATCTTTTTTATTCATTTTTATATTTAAAATCCCGTAGTAAAATCAAAAGTGCAAAAATTAGTTAATTTTTATGAAAAATAGGTGAAATTTTCAAAAAATTTATTAAGGTCGTAAATGCTATTTTTAGCTAGGCCACCAGGGTTGCGACTAAGTTTTGAAAGTTTGGCATCCAGCAAGCATTTACTGAATACGCGCTTGCGAATTTTGGGGAGTTAGTCCATGGCATAGAACATACGTTCTTGCATGCGTACAAAAGAACACGATTATATATAGAATTGTGTTAAACTAGAGTTGGTGAAGGAGAGAAATAAAAATGTGTCTTAATAAATATCTTGTAAAGCTTGTCTGTCCTCGGTGTATGGAAAACAGTAATGCTCAATAAGACGCAGTAAAAGTAGGTACTATTAACTAAGAACATGAAATCAAAGGAAAACAAGTGATATTTTTAATATTTTCGGGATGCGACCTGCCACGACGAAGAAAAGTAGTTAAAGAATCGCGTTAGATAGTGCATAGACAATTGGAGCGAGAATAAGGAAGATAATATTTCGTCGTTGAAAAGCGGGTATGCCGGGAGGCGAGTGGAGAGATGGAGTCGTCGGAGTAGCAGGAGGGTATTAGTGGCGATAGAAACGTAACAATTTGTGTCAGTTGTCTGCAGCGTGGAACATGACGAGGATAATCAAGGCAGCTGTCATCTCTAGTGCAATCATTAGCGGTTCTTTTTTGACAGCCAGCAATGGCAATGCGATGATGGCCATCGTCCCAAAAGAGACTTTCACACGTAGCTCCCGTCAACATTCATACGCCTTGCTATAATCTACCTCTATACACTCTTTCCCTAACCAACCGTATCTGTCACTCATCTCCAATCTACTTCACCCTTCCCGAATCCTCACAAATATATCCACAATTATTTTATCTTATTATTGTTGTGAACAGATTATAGAATAAAAAATATAGGTTATACCAACATCTCCCTGAATTCTTCCGCACTCATCTCCATGCATAAAACCCTACCACATTCCCCTGCTCATATAGCATATACTGATATATACTTTTAGACTCGCGAGTGTCGCGAGATAAAATTATCGTAAAATATCACATTCCATCTGTGAGCTCTGTATCAACATTCACGTTCTTGTTGTTACTCCGCAATATTCTGTTTGTGCTGCACTTTGAATTACGTAATTTATGTCGTGTGTATCAAACTCTCTCGTAATTTCTACGGGTCGACTCTGTGCAAATTCAATTTCATTTTCTTTGTCACGTACCAAATAATCCTTTCGTATATTTACTAATAGTAGACTTTCCTATCCAACTTGGATTAGTCAGCATCTCTTTCCGTTGTTAATACTAACGATCAGAGTATGGGAATAACAAATTCTCTCATGTGGGACTCAAAGGATTCCCTACCTTTAATATGCTGGTATTTTTACCATTTACATATGTACATAATATAATATCATTGATTGAACACAACATGCACTACTGTAGTTTATAGGAATACTTCCCCCTGGAAATATTCGTGACACTCTTGAATAATGTACCAAACTGGAATTATTGTAGACCCATAATTTACGAAATCGTGTTTTATCTATTTGAAGTGATAGATTTTGTAATGTTTATTGTTTGGTGATAAATGGACCTGATTCTTCTAAATGTACAAATAACAATTTCCTATTATACATATACATAATATTATACATAGCATATTACATACGCATTTCTGATAGTAATTTGTGATTGTTTGTTGTAGTATTATTAGCAGATGATGATAGTGAGGTATGTGAAGAATGGTAACAGTTGTTTGTGTAATTTAAAAATTAGGCGAGGCACTTGATGTGAATTGATATTGATGTATGCATTGAGTATGAAAGGTCAAGCTATAAGTAGTTGGCGAAGAAAGGTTTGGCTTAAGAATGGCTCATTGGTTTCGTTGGTTCATTTCCTTCCTGATGAGGTACATTATGCTTTCTCTTCTGGCTCATCTATCTAGTGTGGAGAAGCTACGGATGTGATCTCATTGAGTTGTCGAAAAAAGTACAGCGTGAATGAGTATCATGGGCACGTTATGTTACGTTAGGGCAGAAGTAGCCTTAAGCACCAATTTATTGATGTCCTTAATATGGGAAGTGTTATTGGAACTAATCTGGCACAAGTGAGTCTTTTACGCCCAGGACTCCTCCACTCCACAATTCCTCCGACTTTCATTTCATTCAACTTACACAGGACTTGTATCTTTTCGTATCTCATCTGAGGACAAATATCTCTGGCGAAGGCATATATCAGAGATCAGACTCCGTATTGTTCAATACAGTGTAAGTTTGGCTTGGTTCAGTCTGTCTGTTCATCCATTCTATCCAAGGGTATTCCCACTGGAGAGATTAGTGGCTTATCGACTCAGCAAAAGAATCCCTGTTCACTTGTTCCCGAACAGAGTGGAACTGAGCAACGGAAGAAGAGAATCCAATCCAACTCAACCGAATCCTGACTACTTGACTGTCTGAGTATCTATACCAGTAGGTAGTGGAATAGTAGACAGAGCAGTCCTGTTGTTACAGATGTAAAAGAACAAAACTCAACCGGATTGAATGGAATATCGGGAGGCTGAAAAGGAGCATCGGTGTTTACTACATTAGACACTGACTCGACTATAGTTACGATCACTTAGGTTAAGTCGCTCCCTTACTTTATTCCTTCTGTCGACTCCCTAATCCACTAAATAACATTTCCTTGATGTTCATTAACACTTGAACACTTCCAACTCAATTAACTTTCACTCCCACTGTGCCTATTGCCACCAGATCCTTCCTGAGCATTGCCCAACTACCTCTACATCCAAGACAGAATTAGCGTCCACTACTACCTATTTACCTTCCTGTCTATTACATTAGATTACATCACACCGCATTCTGTTAAATTACAAATTGCATTAACACTAACCACACTATCATATCCCATTATGCATCTCCCGGGCATTTCATAATTTACTTCAATGGGATATTCACTTTATTCAATTTTCATCCTATTTCTATACATTATTGCATTAAGATATGATGCTTAAATAATATTAGTAAGTATTCCATGCTGTTCTTTCTGTGGCAGCGACAATGTTGCTTACCGTTGTCACTAATATTATCTTTGCTCTCGATTATAATTACCTCAACTATGTAAATAGCAGGTCTATGTTGAACAATCACTGGGAGTGTAGTAATAGTATTGTCATGTAGAGACTTTCCGCATATTAATTTGGCCAAAGTACGGATACGCTGCTTTACGAAAATGAAATGCAGATCTGTTTTCATTTGCTTAGGTTTCATGAAGACGTTTGTCCTGCTTATGATTAGAACTTTAGGATTTCACGGTTGATTTTTCAAAAATTTTGTTTTGGCAAATTGGCCTACAATCCTGCGAGTTTAAAGAAAGCGGAGTCATGTGTAAGGTATGCACATAATTATTTATCTGCGCACGTAAATGGTTGAGAATACCATTTGACTTAAATAGGCATAAATCTGGTCATAAGATGTGGATATGATAAAGGAAGGTAGTCATGTTCCACGTCATCAGGTCACTTAGCGAGTTAATGTTCGTCATCCTTTCTACTTTTTGCGTACTATTCCTAGCAATAAAGATGTAAGTAATAGTAATAAAAATATTTGTGTGATATAAACAAAAGCTATCAATGTATAATATGTATGTATATAGTCGGATAATATTTGGAGTATTTAGTTCCTCTCGTTTGGTATCTTCTATGAGCTAACGATTTTTGCAGAGGTGTGCAATTCTAATAAGTAGAAAGTTCTACGGAGGATGTTTTTACTTGGATTGGAGTTGGACGACGCTTCCCGTGGCGTTCATCAAAAGTGTCACAGGGATTGTCCTGCTCCACGTAATGTGATTACTGCATATAGCCCATCTTCTTGCAGAATTCTATGTGCATGCAGTGCAAGTAACGTATGCCTCCTACACCTACACCCTCCGCATAGTTAAAAGATCTCTTAGTAAGTAGTAATGATAAAAGTATTATTTATATTATAGGCGACAGAGAGTACACTTCCATAATAAACGTAGAGTAGTACCTAGAAGTTGTAAGATCTCGTACAGTGAGTGCGTCGTTAAGATGACATTCTTTGGGAGTGGAATGATTCTACTCTGTTATTGTTCAGTTAGGTAGGAAAAGAATAATATAAATGCTAAAGATAGTTTTATGTATTTTCGTCGACTCTTTGGCTGATCATCTTCGAGTCATTACTTTGTGACAATAACTATAACTTCCATAGTTAACTGAATGTAACTTAATAGGATAACATGACATAACTCGTAATCAGAAACTCATAGTCTTCATTCTGCTGACGTGCAATCGTATAATAATTCAAGCCTCATCCTCTCAGTACCTAACTAACAATAAATACCGTATGTGTAGTCCTGTACTAATGTCTCTAATCCTCTCACTCCAATCTGTAATATGATTCTCATTGGCGAACAAACGCATCCTTCCAATAACAGATTAACTAACTCCCATTACATTTTATTGGCAATGTTAGATATCTGATATGCAAATCCGTTTTGTGTTATTGTCCCACTTGTATCCATTGCGTATCAATCTCCCAATAATTTGCAATGCGTTTGTATTAGGAATGTATTTAAAATGTGCTGAAAAAATAATTGCGTATTTACTTGACCTTCGCATGTGGTAGTGTCTTTCTGTCTTCATGCCATTTAAATACTATACGAATTAAGCAGACGTAAAGGAAATAGAAGATACAGATAGAATTTCATTAAATGTTCGCATAGATAATTGTATGATATTTTTGCAATACAAACTCACTTAAATTGCTGATGAATGTTGATTACACTAGTGACATGCTTAAAGAAAGGTTTGACACTGGAGGAGTAAATGTGAATAGTGATGAGTGCACTAATGTAAAATAATATTGTTAGAGTCTATTTGTTAATTAAAGAGAGGGGTCGTGAGAGAAAGTTTATGCAGGAACTTTCCCCGTTTAAATTCAGACAATTCGGTCCATTGGTCCGTTGCTTTTTATGGTCATTGGCAACTCATAGAATTTAATTCCATTTGTAGAAAAGCATATCTCTTAGCTTCCCCCTTTGGTCATTATTCCTATTCTGCATTATACACTTACATAACTTTTGGGACTCTTGTCCGGGTCCTGTCATTTCCTCTGTCACAATCCCAAATGATGGCAAGTCACAAAAATGTCAGCGGAGAGTTCATCCTCTAAAAATTTAATCCTGTCCTGCCCTCGGCTCCCTTCAAATGCTCAATGACCCAGCCATTAAGCATTACTACTATTATTATGTATGCATCTGCAAGAGTGGACTGGAGCTGGACTGTCTCCGCAGACACTGTCTCCATGCTTGCATATACATATTATGCAGGATCAGATGTACATTTAGGCTCATTGCCAACGACAACAAAATCAGGGCAGAAAGGCCCTCAACATCTTCAATCCCATTACAATCCCCATGCATGCATCTACATTACCATTACCAATATTATCATTTCAAAATACGACGCAGAAAGAACGGTCAAGTAAACCAAATCACAAACAGAATTAGGTCCATCCCATCTCTCCTCCAGTTCACATCCATTCAACTTACAAGCTATGACCATCTTACTCTCATTTTCCACATACAGTTAACAATGACATAGTACAGATATGTCGCTGCTAGGGAGTCTCCATGCATATGCATAGATATTGAGAACTACAGAATAGTCAAGTCATTTGTATTGTTAGATTAGGTAATATGAATAATGCAGTAGACCAAATAGGTAGAGTTATGTGCATCTTACATGCTACGACACATCAAATACAAATATCATTTGCGACGGATAAAACCTTTGCAATATAAATCAAGATCCGGCGATGGACAACACAAGGAAACTATCATAAATATTCCTCACCATTTATCCACATCCCCATCCAGCCATAAACAAGAAATCTCAACATGCCATCAGAAATACTTAATTTCCTCGGGAATGTGCATTACCTTAATAATTTCTTTTCTCATAGACCCAAAGTCAATGATCCTAACAATTGCACCCTAATACAATCCTCGACTTTCACTCATCTATGAGTGCTATTCATACGTGCATTAGAAACACAGTACTTTGTTCACCAATATCCCATTACGTAGTCTACATCTATAGTGTCGGTATATTTATGTAGGTACCTGCAGGCATCACAAAATCTACATATTGTACTACTTAGCATTCAATTATCCGCTCACCTACGCAGTGTTTTTTTATTAAGTAAGTAATTTAATCCATTCCAAAATACACAGGTGATTTGCATTTTGTTGGGCTAACTATTCACTTAGACCGAACTGGAGAAATCTAAGGTAGTGTAGTGGAAAGTCAAGAACTGTGTAGTATTATTACAAGATTTCAATGGACAGAGGGATTTGTCATAAAATTATGTATGTTACACTTTCTAAGTAGACGGCTAGATATTAGATTCAGTTGACTTGATTCAAGATTCAATCCAGTTCTTTGAGTCACAGTCCTTTCTTACATTACATTACATTTTATTTCATTTCAGCAATGTTCACTCGAATTCAACAGGTTCGCAAATCAGAAATTGCAACATTGACATTTTTTCGTGGTGCGTACATTTTCTTATGGTTGTCTTTGTCCATTGCATGTGTTGGCTGGCAGAGCTCCCTTCATCTTTATATGGTTTATTATTATTGCTCCCCTTTACATCTTACGCCGGGAGTCTACGACGAGTCCACGCCACGATGCATGCAGTCCTTCCGTTTCTCTATCGTCACTCCCACCCGCCTTGTAAATAGAGTCGATACATTATAGACACCTTCACATGATTTACAGGTAAAATACTTTCAATTTCAAGTAATTAATAGCTTTAACCTTATTAATTAAAAAACGTACATTTTAATAATATATCGATTGTAATCATCAGATGGATACAGCTCTGAAAAGTAGTAAACTCGGGACTGCCCTAGAAGCGTAAAAACTTGCTTAACGGTTACACAGAGAAAACAAATTGATCAATCATTTGGTGAGATACGCAAAGCGATGACCAAGATGTTTTGTTTCATAAACTCTATGCATACGTATGGTAATTAGCGAAATTGTAATTTATGTGAATAACACAAAATTCTGGAACTGATAATGAACTTTATTTCTGCTTGTCTTCTTTGAAATCAATATTTTCTACGTGCATAACCGGTGTCATTGTACAAGTGCTACCTTTGTTTTACCATAATCTTACATAATAGCATTCTGTAAAACACAAATGCAATTATAATTTAAGAAGGCCAAGGACTACACGAATCAATATTACTACTATATAAGTACGATATATCGAGTGTATGTCAATTTCTAATTTGATAGTATTGCTATATAGCTTACATTAGTTTATGCATAACTAATCTGACATAATTAGTCTTGTTAGGCCACTATTATTACTACAAAGTAAGACTGGTGTATAAAATTCTATTTACATTATAATGTATGTTGTGTGCAAACACAGGCTTCAACAGTAGGATATGATGATTAGTCACGGTTATCAGCTAATGTGGCATGACGGATACACTCACGTATTGATTCATCTATATGGCGAGCATAGTATAGATGGTGGGGAGGTTTAGGTCAAAGAATATTAAGGCTTCACTTCCGCCCTAGTTTTTGAGTTCATTCTTCGATTGGATTAGTGGGCATTTTTACTACACTGCAAAAAACAAACGAAAGTTAACATTGTGATGGAATCTGAGCAAAAGTCGGTGCATACGAAATGTCATAGCACAGTGACTTAGGTCGGGCCAAACCATTACGGGAAGCCATAGGCAGGGAAATGGGCATTCATGTGGATGTCGGCGCAAATGTCGTCAAGAAAGGAATTAAACACAATTTGTGTTGTGAACTTATCGATTCACTCTTCTGGTTTCTGGCTCGTTTAATGTTACATAACTTGGTAGTTTAGTTTACATGTCATCACATGATACCTCTGCTGAATGTTGACACACAAACATCTTTGAATTCCTAAACAATTAAATTCTATATTCTAATTCTTGTCTATTCTATTTGATCGAATAATAGAATACACAAGTCACTATTTATAATATTG
The DNA here is from genome assembly GCA_019776445.1 of Tomocerus maximus. Lineage (NCBI taxonomy): Eukaryota > Metazoa > Arthropoda > Collembola > Entomobryomorpha > Tomoceridae > Tomocerus > Tomocerus maximus. The sequence continues at coordinate 8,534 of JABASH010000375.1, forward strand.
AATAGAATGTCTATGATATTGACTATATCAGCTATGTAGGTGTCATTGCTGCACAATGTTGATGTAGAAGAAATAATAAAATAAATTCAGTGTATCAACACAAAAATTTGTAATTTTTCATGAAAGTGCATATTTTCTAAATTGCGATTCTACATTATAAATGAATGATGAATTTATTCTTTACTTCCTAGGTATATCTATCAGAGTTGGTAAAATATATATACTTGTGATTGTTAATATGCATTTCCCCCGACACAATAATAATCTTTATCTCTGTTTACTATGTCTGGAACACCATGATTACTGTAAAACTTTCTGAATTTGCAGACAATTTTTTACTCCAAATGACCTCTCTGTCCAATGAAACAGAATTATCTCATGTTTATCGCAAAATTGAAGTTGGAGAGCCGTCGCAGCAGCAGCTCCTGATCCCCATACATAGTTTCTGTCCGATGGTGAGTACAATGTTTGCAGCAGGATTGCATTGTAATTTCGTGATTATCAAAGGTTAAATGGTGTGCATCAGTACTGCATGTGCAAGTAGACTCACCTCATAGTATTCAGTGGAAATAAGTTCGATTGGTAGAATGAAGAAATCTTTGGAAATGTGTGTATTGAATAGGAAGCCAATCACACTACTACTTGATATTTTATACAGTGGAATATTGAGAATGATGTGTGCGTGTAGATTTGTGTATCTTAACTGTGGATTGTTTGTAGTTTTTCGGAAGAAGTGTCAATAAGTAGTAAGGATGCGGACGTGAGAATTGAAAGAGTGAGTAGTGAATATTAAAGAATCAAAGACTGCGTAGTAAATGCAGGAGTGTAGATACATACATAATATAGTGTCATAGGCAGTAGTGTAAGTGTACCAGTGAAGTGAATCCAGTTCCCTATTTCCATTGTTATAAGAAAGGGAAAGAAAACGTGGAAATTGCAAATGCACATGCACTCAATTGTGCTGAGTTGCAAAAGACAACTACTACTTTGATCTATACGCAACATCACCCTACCACGACTACCCACGACCGCCAGATACATTCTAAAAGTAAACTAAACCAGTGCCACTTTAGTCAAAGAGTGTAAAACTGTTAAAGAAAGGAAACGATTATTGATTATTTTCTCATCTGCCCTGTTTCTTCCAATTTATAAGGATATTATGGATATTAACTGTCCTTCATTCACCATCGATCGTTAATAACTTAAGGCATTCTCTCAGAAACACACTCGGCTACTCTTATTTTCTTAGCACCAACTAATTACTTAATACGATTAGATATTGGACAACACCTGGATCTGAATATTCTGATTATGAAGTTTTAACTCTTGAAGGAGCATGAATTTTATTAGGAATTAATGATGCTCATATAATTGGAGTTGAGCAACAGGAGAGAGGGATTGCAGGGAAGATAAGGATGTTGAATCGGGTATCGGTTGCCATAAATATAAGAAAAGGAAGGAGGAAAAGAGCAATAGCGGTGGTAAGACGAAATTGTGGTGGGAATAAGAATGGATTTGGATGTTTCGGAGTTGAGAGTGATAAGATAATGGGTCGTGGATAGGAAATAATAGGACGGAATGATAATGCTAATGAGAATGGCGCAATTGATGAGAGCGAGAGCAGCAATGTGATTGTGGGAAGGTCGGATGTGGAAAGGTAGAAGGAAAAGTCCGGGTAGATGTTAACTTGGATTGGATGTTGATGCAGTCGGGCAATTTAGTTCGTGGAGATAGGAGATGTGTGCTGGGTCGTGTGGAGTGCGTGCGAGAGATCCAGTTGAGTTGACTGCCGAGGAGGAAAGGAATCCGGGTGTTCTGGGCGTGTTTGCACCGACGTGCTCCCGCCTATGACTGGACTCTCCTTCCCCATTGCCTGCCTGTCCGTCTCGGCCTCCTCTCCAGCATCCACATCTCTCCACTCTACTACCAACAACTTCATACATAATACATTCCCTGCACTACTTATGCTTATACAATGCTCACTCCAGTTACATAACGCAGCTCCTACTACTTAGACCTCTTTGGCATACCTACATGTACTATATGCTCAAGTGCACTATGCCTGTATTCTATATACTTACTTACGTAGTATGAATTGGTGAAGACCGAACTCCACTTTATCCTTCCGTTATATGTGCCAGCTTTCTTTTCTCAGGCACACACGTTGTTGATACGTCTACCGGACCACACTCATCACCCTCACTCTACTACAAACTACACACAAATAACTAATAAGCAATTTTAACTCAACCTTCACAAATTGACTTGTTTGCAAATTACATGCAAAAAGTCTTCGATCAGAAATTCTTATCTTCTCTGCTATACAACTACAGCTTATACACACTGACTAAGTAGAACAGACAGGAGTCAATTCATTTTAATCAATGAAGTATTGCACACACCAGAGTTATTCACATTTTTAGTGGGATTTCAAAGAGCTGATAAGTAAATAGGTACGTAGGTAGTTCTACTTAACAATGAACTGATTGTGAGCCAATAAATTGCAGCGTCCACTTTTCTTCTCTCACCAACTGATAACTTTTTTGATTAGTTGGCTACTTACAGTTAGTTGACCCACAAGTTCCTGTTTGTCTCAGTGTACACATGTTTTTCAATCATTCTCAGCCGAAAGTGAAAATCCACGGAGCAAGCAAAAGTGATCTAAGAGTAAAAGTGACTTTCTTCAGTCAGCGCAAATAATTTTTATCCCGCACGTAAGTAAAAACACTTTGGTTGTTATTCATTATCATTGAAATATCAGATACGAAGTGGTAACTATTTCTCGATTCATTCTTTAGGATATTTAAGCAGAAGTAAATATAAAGTTTTATTATTTGTTGCTGGACAGGTTTCATCGACATCTGAACCTGAATTGCGATGAAAATGGGGCTGGTGAAACAAAGTCGGGCGATCGTGAACGGGATGCATGCGACAAACGAATTTGAAACGCCACTGGAAGAAGAGATAGTAAATGATTTTGTGCTGGAACATTTGCAAACGATGGCTGACGAGCATAAGAGAGTTTTGCAGCTGCAGCCGAACACGAACATTTCCCATCCACCGCCAACGACACCCCACACGACGACAATTCATCTTGGGACCGGAGGTCAACTGATGATGACTGACAACGGTCACATTCTTCCGGACCAAGGGCCTCCCCCGCACATTCCCAGCGGCGGGCCTCCTCCTCACTCAGGTATGGTTCCTTATCCGAATTCTTCTGGTAACATCAACTTGTTACAAAATAGACACGGGCACAGTATCAACGGGAATGTAAACATAAAACTACTGAGTCCGAGCACTCCGCCTGCGACTCCTCCGGAGGACTCTCCCTCTCATTGCACGATTCCGCCGTCACCGGGATTTGCGACAGTTCCTATTTCCCAAGCTCACACTCCGCAGCCAAACAATATGATAGATCAAGACGGAGAGCATATGATGGAAGATGTTCATCGGATGTGGCACCACAACCACGGAGGAATGCCTCAAGGCCGTTATCACTGTAGTACGGAACAGCCAATAGATTTAACTGGTCAGTGTGGTCAAGTCCTCCACGTGGAGAGCATGGACCCCGTGTGGATCCGGAAACACCACGAGTTCTCCAGCCACTCTATGCAAGGGCTGGAATCTCATAATGGGCATCATATTCGCAATCATTCTCGGAGTCAGAGTCTTGACGGGAGAGATTCAGGCTTTAGTCGCCCCGGTCCGCCAACAGATATCACGGATGAAACGCTGACTGCTCTACCTGTGCGAGAACTGAATAAGAGACTCCATGGGTTTCCACGAGAAGAAGTGGTACGACTCAAGCAGAAACGAAGGACTCTGAAGAATCGGGGGTATGCACAGAATTGCAGAACAAAACGACTGCACCAACGGAACCAGTTGGAAGACCAGAACCGCCGACTTCAGAAAGAGATCTCTAAACTGAGCCAGGAGAGAGATATGTGGAGAACGAAATTCGAAATGATCCACAGGAACTACAATCAGGCGAGGAACAGCTCGAATCAAAATTCCGTAATGAGTTCTGGCAATAATCAGAATGCCCATCCTCCTCCCCCGCCTCCTCTCAATCAAATTAATGGCAATGCTAATGCGAATCATCATCATCATCCTCACAGCCACGGCCACAACCATTCTCATAACAATCACAGCCATAATCCCCATAATCATTCCTCCGCTCAGCACCATAATGGACATCCTCATAATCATCAAGGCTCCGAAGGCTCGCTCCATTCCTCCGTCTCCTCCGCCAACACAATAAGTAACCCGAGCTCTCCGGAACATTACTACTGACGCCAAAGGAGTGGAGTGACTCTGCGCCACTTCACCAACTCCTTTCATACCTTCTCCGCTGCTATTAAAAACATCTGAATACACACTCTTACAAATACAAACTTCATACTACCCTCTACTCAAATAGACAGATCCTAACATTCAGAAATACATGGTACTCTATTATTACTCACAAATAAGGAATATTTATGGGGAAAGCTCAAACCGGAAACTTTTGCGTAATTACGACATAGGTATACGTAGATAAGTTCCAAAGAGACATCTCTCTCTACTCCAAATGCATATGGGTGGGTTGTTCTTGAAAAACTTTATTTTCTGCTCTGTCCCTATGTAAGTAGTACTAAGTAGCAGTAGGCATGTACAATTACTATACTTCAGATAACTTTCAATTACCAATTCCACAAATGTTCGCAAATCTTTTCAGTTTACTTAAGGAAACATGCACAAAGTATATTACAACTACTCAATGTCTCTATACTTTACTTAAACATATTTAGACACTAGTAATGTGTGAGTGATCGTATATAAATAGTAGTTGTAAGACCAGATACATCATAGCACTCATTTTGTTGGTGAATGATCTACCTAAATGTTTCCTAAGTGGTTAAGCATACGGCTTTAACGATAATTATTAAGGAATAAAGGATTCTTTGTGGAGGTAAATACTATTAGTGTAGTACTAGGTCCATTAAGACTCAATTTTTAACTAAGTAGTTCAAGTCAGGGCAGTATAGGAAATAAATTATTATATGTGTACAGAGGGTGTCAGTGTTTTCCTTGTTGATAAGATATATCTGAGTCAAGTGAGCAACGATGCATCGACCTTTTCACATCTTCTTCCTTATTTTGCACAAACACAACTCATAGAGTTTTAAGTCGTAATACTACATAGGATTCGGTTTGTGCTATATACCTAGCTACAATAATAATGCTAACAACATTCTTAATGCATTTTCAAGTCTCTTCCAAATTAGCCAATTTACTTGTTTGTTTTTTGTTATGGAAAGAAAGTGAGTAGTATTGGGCAACACACATCTGGGCAGTAACAACAAACGTTTATAAAAACTGTTGAGGCAAAGAATTGTGTAGATATACTAAAGAAAGTAGAAAATAGTCTAGATGTTTCCATATGTTAAACTATTTATTACTAATACTAGGAAATACTACCAGGGAGAAGTCCAATTTTCCAATTAGTTGAAATAAATATGCTAAAATGCGCTGTAAGGGAATGTCGCTATAAACAAATACAAAACTCCAGAATATTATAATTTCAAACTATTTGTACAGGTAGTTTTTGCTGTGCTCTTAAACCAAGTTTTTTGTTCAGATATTTCATTTGCACGAGTATACTGATTATCAATTGGTCAACAACAATTGGAATATTATTTCATTGAGATAAGGCAATAAACTCATTAGGCAAAATCTACTCTGCCCTATATCTTTTGAGACCCTCGGATTTTCCAAGAAAATGGCACATGAGGTAGCACAGAGTATTCTGGGTCTTAGAAGTAATAATAGTTCTTTAAACTTGTTCAGATATACGTAGGTAATCTATTTTGAGGAGCAGTTAGCAAGTTTCCAATTGTAGCATTTTGGGTGTACAGGTACTTACTTTTCGTATTTAATTTTGTTGGTTTTACACACACTTATGGAAACTATTGCTATATTGATGAACCGGAAGAAGTTAATGTAGATAGTTGTGGAACATGAGTGAAGTTGAGCCTAATCTTTGAAGTTGTGCGACTTTTTCTGGTTTTTATCCAAGGTACACATTATAGAGTAGCAGTAGGTTAGCTGTTGGCTGTCAGATCACAAGCAAGTGTACGTAAGAAACGGGCATTTCCAGAATATCAGACCAGAATACACCATCCAGAGATGCAATATAAACATTGTATGAAGTAAGTTGAAAAAGAAGTTAACGAAAGTAAAGTTCTAATTTGGTTTAAGTTCAGTTGAGCGGATTTATCAGCAGACGATGCCTCATGCATACAACATTTTATTGCACATTTACGTTTGTATTCATCTACCCTGTGAGTATTAGTATCATGACATGACACAGACTCGAACCAGACATAATTATTACACAGATATGATGATCTATTAGTAGTATACTACGTCCAGTAGTTATTTACTATGTAAGTTGAGAAACAAAAAATGATGTCGCTAATCTGTATAAAGTTGTCCTTAAAATTCCCAAACCATTGAAGAAAAAATTGCCAAGACACAAAGGGTATCTCTCGTGTCATATTATAGTATCACGTTTCATTTCGCAGACATAATAACCAACAAGTCTTACTAATACTCTCAGAATTATACAAAAATATCCGATAACCCAACTGATTAGTGTCATTTACTAACGCACAAAGTATAAGTATATTAATTGGCTTATCATAATTTATTTGCATTACATATTGAAAAAAATTGGCATTAGTTCTGTAAACATATTTTTCAAGCTTCAAATAGAATGTAATGTTTTCTCTGTGATTTGAAAGCATTGACCAGATGTGTATTGCCCAATAGCTAATGAAATGAAAGGGGTAGAGGAGTTTTAGCGATGGAAGTAAATGGGAATGGAAAGGATTTTAAAGTTATGTAGAGTAAGCTAGTGGTACGTCATATCAATTCAAGCGATGTCAGAAGGTATTTAGGTCTTTGACTTGGTATCATTGTTCTGGGGTGAATAGAAAATCAGTTGATTGATAGATACGGACAGTGTATGCCAGGATTGGCCTAGTAGTCGCACTTGCTGTTGTGTAAAGAATAGAAAAGGAGGATGATAATGGGGATGAAAAATTTGTATTCAGTCCACGGAGTCGGGCGAGACAAGTGAACTACTGGCTGGTGAACACATCTCATGGTTTACAAATTACTTTGCTGACCACGAGCGACCATGTACGATCGTTATAGATATAGATTCTTGTACCCTTCTTCCTTTTGTACTTTGACTATCCCTTCCTCTGTCCTCTCCTGTCGTAATTTCTTCCACAAATGGAAACGGCAGAGTGAAAATAACCATGAGTGTTCTGTCCACGCCTAAAATAATTCAATTTCTCGAGGTAGCTAGATAAATAGCAAATAAATCAAGACAGCTCTCTGAAATCTTTCCTGCACTTTATGTCTTTCATTTCAAATCAGTTGAGATTCAATTGAAGTAATATTGCGAGATTTATCTTCAACTAGAATGCATGGAAATTAAGGTAATTTTGAGGTTAACGTTAGTTTGTATAGGAATATTATTTATACATTAGAAAAGGTTTATACAAATAGGGAGTAAGATTGTTATTAGTCATTCAATTACAAATATGTAGCTACCTATAGAGTGCATTATGAATTTTTAGGTTCTTTCAATCTGCATCTGTCAACGAATTCCTAAATGACAGTTAATGCACATAAATCCAATAGGTATAGGTAAGTATGTAGAAGTAACTATACATAAGGATATAATTGTAGAATTTGTGATACAATAAATATGTAAGTACATGGACGAGTGCTATCTGTAATTGTATGAGTAAGACGAATGTAGCATTACAGTACGGTTGAACTTTAGTTTAGCACAATTACAACATGATGAGTTAGCTCAGCAAATTTATTACGTAGATGTATGCCTGCGTTTGTTTCAACAAGAGAAATAATATATTTTATGTATGTAATTTTGTATTGTACAAGCATTACTTACAGCTATTAATGAGTTGCAGCTTCGTTTGTGTATTCATCAAGTCAATATTGTGGAGTTTAAAGCATTTGGAATTGATAAGTCAGCGAGTATTGAGACCGGTGTACATACTAGCTTAATGGGGCATTCAAAATAATTGTGTGATTTATTTAAGAAACAGAGTACATAAAGAAATAGAAACATAAAATGAATATTATAGGAACTAACAACTGAAACGTTGTGTAATTCTTGACTTTACTGTTGCTGTACCTGGATGCCTAACCTGTCTTATGACTTTTGACATTAACGAACTGCACAGGGAAAAGAATTACATTGAGCATCCAAGGAAAGCAGTTGGCAATTGTAAAGAGAAGAGAGACGAGGTTAGGCAGAATTTTCCAAATAATTCGTGCTAATAAAGTCCACATGAGTTATGAAAGATCTAAATATAACTACTGTTATAGGGAACTATGGATAAGTACTAATTGTATACTTTAATGGGTATCTGTGTAAATGTAAGTTAGGTTTAGCTTTAAATATATTATAAAGAATACCTATTACTACTGCGAGTTTACTAAACAATAAGCGTAAAATGTATGTGCGATGTCCTATGCAATATTTAACCGTTTAACTTTACTCGGGAGGAAATAATACGCAATGTCTATAAATAAACGTATAAATGTTACTTCTTCGACACTGTATTTCACTACATTTAGTTTTTCATGGGTTTATTTCGCTTAGGAATTGACGACCGTAAAATGTATACTTACGGAATACGTACCAACAGTGTAATATTTAATTTTGAGTAAGTCAACAAATGTAATGGTATATATAGCTCATATTAAATACAGTTTGGCCAACAATGAAATAAAATGTAACATAAAATATATGCAATGTATATTGTTCTGTACTTATAATGTTACCGTTACTGTTACCTTGAAACTTAAGGATTACAGTAATTCAAGTAATCAACCCAACTCTGGCTGAAAACCAATGTCACAAAGAAATTACGAATTTAATGTAGGCGCTTACTTTTAGTGCAGGTCTTATGTACATTAATATTCTTTTTACCATATACTTAATATGTTTTAACAATAGTTTATTCTTACCATACTGATTTGCACTACAAAACTAATAATGCTAAAGAATTTATTGATTTTCAAATCATCAATGATTATGCATTGTACTTCAGATGTAAGGTATTCTTATTGTTTTTACTGAGTCCAACGAAAGATGTTCATTGTAATTAGTTTAAATATTTAGTTAATTTAGTTCCTCAAATGCTATCTTATGGATTTACTATGTACGTAGTAATATTAGTCACATGTATGCTTTTTAAGTGTTCATTAAACTTAGTCACGAAGAACTGTGAATGCTGCTAATTTAGGTTTCAAAAATATTTTATGCTTTTATTTGTTCTCAACAAAATGGAAATCTCAAATTTTTAAAAGCATTGTTATTTATTCTACTGCCAATGTGTTTTGGCAATTCATCATGTAGATTCCCCTGCCCTCAATTAACTATTCTACTTATAGTAAGTCGTTTGTTCATTGAACACACTATTTTTAATTTTTATTACTCATTATTTAAGACCATAATGTAACTATTTACTTATTTAATTTCCACGGATATGGCTTAGATTTATGAAGCTATATCTGTCTGTCTTATATGAAATGAAAATTAAAACTAAATAAAAATTTCAAGACCGAGAAGCTCCAGGTATCTGCATAGATAACTCTACAAAATATATTGTGCATCTTTTTAAAAGTAGTTTGCTGTTGATGTTAGGGATTTTATGACATTTATTACAGTACGTAGATTATTTAGAGTAACTGCATTCTCTTCCTATAATAGTGCCATGCGAGTTAGGTATTAATATAGAGTATAATAAAGCGTATTAGTAGCAAAACAATCATAAAGGCCGAACATCGGACTGTACTCGACACCAACATATTGAAAATTGCAATAAGCACTAGTAAAATCACTAATCACACTTATAATTTACAGCAACACTCAAGTGTTCAGATTAGATCTAAAAATGCATAAAAATTGGCTAATTTGTAATATAATTCAAGAGTTTTCTACAAAGTAATTGTAACTTTGTTGCAGAATTGAAATTGATGTAATAGAAAGGGATATTGCATTAATTCATTACATAATATCACACCAATGACATTTGTTTGATCTATCGTGAACTCTTCTGACAGTGTGGATCAAATACGTAGTCCATGGTTCACATACACCTGTTTGCCAGTTACTCATAGTAGCATCTGTTTAACGTAGCAATTATCTTATCACTATGCACCCACCACCAGAAATTAAAACTATGTATCCACTATTATTATTCTGTCACTTATAATTCTTGCAGTATACAAGCAATATCATTTAAACCATGAGATAAAACAAGTAACATTCTTTAAGTCAGCTGGAAATTACAGCAGTTGAAGAGGAAATGTATCACTATGTTCCAAAATAATTGTTGCACTTATAAGAATTGTATTGCCCTTTCATCAAGAATCCATTTTATGTATCAGTATTTGATAACATGGGTTGCAGTGAAGTCAGACTTCATAATACAGATGATACTTTGACGAGGTTATCGAAGATAATCCAATCATTACCATTAGATAAAATAAATTGGCATTAAATAATTCATGCAATAAACACATAATGATATTTCTGCACTAGAGTTATGAATTGTAACATGCAACCAAGTACAAGTCACTTTATCTTTTCCATTGCGAATATCATTTCACCCCCGCTTCTCCTACACTATTACACTGTTTACATAGAGAAGATACAGCACAACAAAACCAATGTGCATAGAACCCCGAACATGCACGTATGGGGATGATGATCCATTCAATGCGAGCAGATCCTCATAATATTATCTGTAGAAATAACACTACAACATAATTTACTGATTCTAATTCTTTAGGATTTTAACAAGGAGAATAATAGTCGTAGTTGATTTTGTTATGTAAAGCTGGGATCATATTACCTAAGGATAAAAATTACCATATTTTTCAGTTAATCTGGAGAAAATGTTTTAGACTGATTTTTTGTTCTAAATTCTGTTAAACTTTGGACATTTCATTTGATAATTCCATAAAAATTGGAAACCAAAAGGCTTTTCATTACATGATGTTACCCGAAATAATCTGATACTACGTAGTTGACTCCAATGATCATATGGGTGGATAGTGGATAGCAAACAAACACTTTAGCACAGCTGGTAAAGTAAAATTTAATTGGTGATAGTCGAGTCCCTCCTTGCATAGCAATGTGTATACAGTTATTGGTTACAGCATTGGATCATATGGTCATGCATTCTAATCTGTGCATTACAGTTATTACAATTTATGATACAAAGTTTACTTTTATCAATCACTTGAGCATTTAGAATAAAAATCTGCATGTATTAGTTCATAAGTGTATCGACTAAACCCGGAGCAGCTGTTAGCAAAAATTGAAGAGGAAGTTATACATTGTATGCCGAATGCAAATTCATGTTCCATGATGTACACAACTTTTGCTGCAATGATCGCGCATCAGAATAGGTCACCTTATCGTTAATCTCACTCGCACTGTGACCTCATGCATCTTTTTAATGCACTGCACTCCAATGTAATCTGTCACGTGTAAAAAATAAATATCATAATAGCATATGATTTACTTTGTATGCATTCATGTACGTAAGTGCATGCACTCCTTATCTATCATACTTTGTATCAAATACACCAATTCACTCTAACCTTATTTAACATTTTATTCCTCCATTCCTCCATACCGGGGTGCACAGGGTGACGAAAAATATTTACTGCTATCATTTAAGTCTAATTTCCAACTTAAATTGCCTCGGATTTAATTTCTAATTGCATTTCAATATTATTCAACCAGATATGCTTAGGTTACAGCATATATTTAGACATCCTTGTAGGTTACAGCCAAATCTATAATTGCATGCTAACTTGATAGTATATGTAGAATAGATTGCTAAATTATATTGAATATTTTAAAGAATTTGTAATAGTGGTGTTCCACAAGAAGTTACATAGTATCAGTACAGCCTGTCGTGATAGGAAACATAATTCAGTAACAGAGAGGAATGTTTACATATTAACAATTTTTATAATTGCTGCAAGTATAAATGAATGAAAGGAGCGGATGTAGTGGTGATAATTGATACAATTATGCTATTATAAATGGTTATCTAATAATATGTTTCGCAATATTTTTGATTAGGGATTCATTACTAGCCAGTAGCCAGGGCCAGGGCAGATTTTGAGAAATGAATTGGGTTTTGTTACAATTGGTTCATTTGATACATAAAACGGAATAAAATGTAAGATAGCAGTGCGTTGATAGTACAGCAAGGTAGAGCATTAGTGGTTGTCCTTCCCTGTAGGAACTTCAGTTTCGCATTTATTTAATCCAAGTAAAGCCACCCAGCCCATAACATCATTGATCAGCTGAACCGAAGAACTGAACCAATTCAACCCTAGTCAAAGTCAATGCAGCGCTTATTGCACTAGTCATATTTTGCTGACGTTACTGATTTGAGGAAAAAAATACAATGTCAGCCCAGGAAAACTTGTATCCCTCTTATTACTACGTGAATTCACATTATACTGCCAGCTATACACTATATAACACTACTTACTACAAATCTATACGAACTTTATGCATTGGATCAAGATGATATGTTATGCTTGTGTTCCTGCCAACAACGCCCCAACCAAAACTCTTCTCCATCGTAATGGACTGCTTAGTTATGTCCTTCGTCCAAAATCCTCTTATTTGGTATCACATAAAAATTCTTAAATTACAAAATTAATTGACCCCATTGAAATATCACACACGTGTTGTGATAAATAGATGAAACGTGTTACTGACAGTAGAAATCAGGTAAGAGCATTATTTGGTGTGGTATGTCAGCAAAAATGATTTCTCGTTAGTAGTGAGTGTGGGAAAATGTGAATTGTGCAGGTAGAGCCCACAGAAAGGGTTGAATTTGTATAGATTTTGATGTTCTCATAAGATATCATTTCCTACTTTCAGAAACTAATCTATTTTTCACCAAAAGTATAGTTTCTGCTGCCGGAAAAGTACGGAGGAACGCTTTGGACGCTAATGTAAAGAATTAGCATATTAGTTCATTAGGCACGTTCATAATGTATAAAGGAGTAGCAGAAACAGACGATGACGATACACTACTGATGTCTGCATTGGATGACGACTCACTTTGAAAGGATTGACAGCCTGGGATCATTGGCAACAAAGTACATGAGAATGAGGATGTTTCCTAAAGAAGAGTCCCGTGCTCTATCTTCATCTTGTATCAATGAGTCGCATCATCTACTACCAACGAGTGATTCATTCAACAAGATCCTCTCTATGTTCACAGATACACTACTAATGTTTCTCAAAATAAGGCAATGAAGCCTGTGTTAATGTACCCAATAGCATATAACATTGTATACCATGCACAATCGTCGTCGTGCTATGCTGTCTTGATTTGTAGGGATGTAAAACTAGAGTGAAGTTACTCTATCGAGATGTTAGGGGTAAAATGCATCTACAGAAATAATGGTTTCAGGCTATATGATATTATTTGGTCACATCTCTCCTATAGGACAACTCCTCCAAAATTCCAAACTACTTTCTATATTATAAGGATCTTCTTACTACAAGGACGATACTTTAAATGCAAGAAATATTAGTTTCCAATCCACAATTCCTCGGTGTATAAGGTCATACATGGAAAATCGAACATTTGAATTACATTTCCCAATACCAATCTATCATTTTTGATGAAAAGATGCGTTTCATGAATATGTGATTTGGTTTAGTTATTATGAGCTGAAAGTCAGATTATTATTATTGTGTTTGAAAAAGAGTTAAGGTATGTCAATACTATCAGGTGTAACAGTTTTCAGTTGAAGTTGTTCGTTTTAGGAAGATGGTCATTTTCTATTAAACACGAAAAACCACCCTTAAGTAGCAAATCGTTTTTATCGCTAAGGATTATGTCTAGTATATGCTATCTGTATTTCTATTCAATCGATTGTGTATCTAAGTCGTAACTCCAGTTAAATCGCACAAAAAGCACTTTTATACTTTTATTTAATTCCTGTTAACTTCAAGAACATTTTTGTACCTTGCTAATAAGTCGAATAACTTGACCATGTTAATCCGCTTGCATCACAAAATTAACAGCTATTTATATTGATTGCTATCGCCTAACAATTACACAGATAAGTTAATTCTATTACTATCCATACCTTTAAATCATTTATTACAATGCTTTATGTCCTCAAGTAACAATGTTATTCATTTTTGCAATGATCACACTTGCACATTCATGTAAGAGCAATTATTGCCCATTTAAAGTACAAAGTGGTTGTGGGGTTGTTTCAAATACGTTTCCTATCTTTTGTAGGATGTGAATGAACCTATAAATACAATGTCTGTCATTAGAACACATTTATTACATAAAAGCATCTATGCGCGTGCTAACTAACATATTGCAAGTTCCTCAATCTACCATCTGGAAAATGAGATAAGGCACTATGCTATAGGGGTATAAAAACAATGACAATTATTATTACAAATTACGATTCAATTAACTGCGAAATGATGGATACGATACGCGTATAAGCAGTAAAATAAAGTGAATAATGACTAATAAGAATAGAAGACCCAAGGGTCACATAGCATTCACCACGGAAAGGTGACAGCTGAATATGAAACCACACACTCATTCCAATTCATTCTCCTTAGACAAGGCTTTGGGTGTTGGTATCATGTACTATAACTTGCTATCTGGATTTTACCAGCGTTACTAATAGCACAACAAAAAATGAAGACAGAAAATCCGTCGCGTCAACCATGAAAAATCTCCGTCAGCGTTAGTTCTTGTTCTTACTTGGAGTAGTTTCCTTTTTCCGGCGTCAATTTGTCAATTGCACTCATTATTCATCACCAAATGCTACTTACACTTGGTTAGCAGACTAAATGCTAAATACACGCTCGTTTGTTCTATGAATCTTTAATAATTCCACTAATACGATACACTACTGCTATTTTTTATTATCCACGCAGATCAGCCTATCATTTTTTTTACACTTCAGTATCTGTACATTTACGTAATTGTAACTAAATCCGTATTTTAAATTGGCGATGCTTATAGATGACAATTACATGACGAACACGTTATAATTGCAATGATAATTAGGGTAATTTCAGAATGAAATATTTAGTACAATAGTAGAGTGCTTAGGCAGGTGTATGCGACATGAATCCTGTATGTACGTTTTGCTGGTTGAAAAGACTCTCTGGAATTTGCAGTAGTGGAATTATGAAGTAGGAGAGAAGTTAAAAAGTAGGGAAAATGGAGAAGTACCAAACAAACAGGGTTGTTGTACGTGGAACGATTTTTCATTGGTAGCATGTAGTATGTGTGTATATAGCTAAGGTTGATATAAGTTATAGAGACTTTCATATAAGTTATATAGAGATGGGATGATTTGAAAGAGAATGGTTTTCTTTCCACATAACATTGTATGAATGTATGGTTAGTGATGTAAAAGCTTATAGTTTGGTTGGTTTGCCATGAATGTAACTGTAATATCTGGGAGAGCGATCACCAAGTGAAAGAAATCAATAAATTTCAGCATTGAGATTCTGTGCACATAAAATCAAGTGATACTTCAGTTCAGCTCTACCTTCTGTATTCAATGAACTTATGTCTTCAAACAATTTCAGTTCAATTGTCCTCTCTCTACATTCTATTTTTAATGATACTAGACAGACCAAACCACTTATTGTTTATCTGCACTATATCAATCAAAAATTGTTTGTTGGAACTTGCATTTGAGAATATCAAAAGTGTATACTTCCTGTTATAATAAATCCGGAAGAATAATCGTTTACGAGCTAGAGATTAGGCTATTAGCAATTGTTTTAACCCATTGAGACTTGACCATTGAAGAATATTTTTTTCCTAATGTCTCCAGCCAAAGTATCACTAAAATTAATATCCCTATAAATTTAAAGACGCACAAACCCGTCTCAAATTACACATTAGCTCTCTGTGTTAACTCGTCTGTGATTCCCTATTAAAATACTCTACATGACATCACGTAATGTGCTGGATGACTCTAGTACTTAGAACTACAATACGTACAGCCATTAAAGTAGCTTGAAAAGGTCAATAGAGTTACGATGTTGTTATTATTGCTAAACTACTTACTGGCTCCATCATGTCACAGAAGCTAATGGACGTGCTATAACCATAATATTAACGATAAGCCAACTGATCTGAAAGTTACTTTATGACCATACAAAGTAATACTCAACAAACCACGCGTATATATATATATACTACCTTCGACAAGCTTCTAATGCTAAAAAATACACAAAAGCACTTGCTTTGTTACTCGTAGTCTTGAAACTAAAAATATAGATTTCTCCAGATAATACATGATACATGATAATAGTAAACTATTGAATCACATTACATAATCCAATATAATACTGTATTACTTTATAATTCTCTTATACCAGTAGCAAAAATACAGTAAATAGATTCATTGTGGTAGATTTGGTAATACATTTTAGTATTCGACAGTAGTAACTACCACCAAAAGCTACTGTGTACACATTATAGATAATTAGATATGGCCATAGATATAGAAGACATAAGAGTGCATAGGAAATCTATTGGTTATGGACATACTATGTTAATATACGTGATCATTATTCATATTTATTATCCTTTGGTATACAAAGTCTACTTTAAGCAAATCGTTTGACACGGTCGAGAAAAAATTCTGCCTTGGCCGGGCATTAAAAAACAAGCAATAAAACTTTACTAGCATTGTATTGTCTTTCTGTATCATTCCTGCAGTATCGTCGTCGCCAGTTCGAATGCTATTTAGGCGATGTCTCAATATTTCTACTACCGATCTCAGTTTGAAGTGAATAGTAAATGTGGCGAAATCGTTGGAGTTATAATTGTTACCAAAGTCTTTGCTAGTAGCTAATACTTATATTTACATGATACTAAAGCACAATAGCGGAGTGGTGATAGGTACTATTTACTCACATCAGTCAGTTCACTTGTTGATCATCCATAACTAATCGTAAAGCACAAGTCTTGAAGAAAACTGCAAATGGTGCATTTTTTCTGGTCTAGGAATATTGGCGATAAATGTACCTTGTCTAAACGAAAAATTATTCTTGTGCGGATGAGACTCAACTTTGCGAATGCTAAATAAGTTTTAGTGCGTACGGCCAGTGACTTGTAAGTTTTAAGCAAAACAACATTTGTACACATGAATGAACATGAATCCATGAATGTATTGATGAACTCGCAATAAATTATAGAATTATTAGTAGGCTGAAGGAATGTATGAAGTCGAAATGTTCACCTTGATCCCTAGTTTTGTATTTTATATAAAGAGACCATTGGGAAGGATACGGGTAATAGAATGCCACTGTAAGTACAAATGTGTAGTACATTTACCACTGAACAAAGATTTATGTACGAAGGTCTGATATGGTTAGGTAGCTACACCCATACTCGACTGAAGTAAGTAAGAACAGAAGCAGCACTAGAAATCTGGCAGTAAGACCAGTAGAGTACATTTCAATACTGGAGAGTAGTCACTGTAGTATATAGATTTATTGAGTTGGAANAAAAAATTGGTTAGCACTGAGACAGTAGAGTAAGACGGAGATGGAGCACGAGGAAAAGAAAAATTCTCTAGTGAATAAGACAGAGTAGGAGGATGTTAGATCACAATAAATCTAAGTGGGACAAATCTTTTGGCTGCTACTTAATTAGTTTGGAAAAATCCGAATCACCATCCATCCCTAAAGGCAATCATCACTGCTTCCCCACATTTTATAACCTACACACATCGTTATACTGTCCTTTCATATTGTGCAATGTAAACCGGACATAATTATTGCATTATAACTTTACATAGTCTACAGGAGAGAGTCATGTGTTAGATAAGTTGTAAGTCTCTTCCAAGTACAATTAAGAGCTAACTGATTATATCCTCTAATTATTTTTCTCTTACTTAAATATTCATGGTGGGCAGAGTAAATATGTCCAACACGATTACGAAGATATCATTAAAATGGTCAGAGAAGAAGGAAGCTCAAAACATCTGTACAATATGGATTGAATATATTCAATTTAATTTCTAAAAATGTTATCACGGGTGTGTTAATGTTTGGATAACATTTGAGATTTTGAGCTCTTGAGCACTATAATTAGCAAGAATTTAGCTGTAAATGGGAGTGGGTTTCAGGAACTCGAGGATATTCCTGGAAAAAAATACAATTTCACTGATGTGATATGTAGGATGGAGAAGAAGAATGAGGAGCTAGTCTAGTGGTATTAGTACGTAATACATTTACTGGTGTTATGACATGACTATGACTGCGCTAAGGATACAAAGTGAGACAAGTTCCCAGTAACTTTTGTTGCCAGACATTATATAGTTTGTAAGAAGGGATTGAAATAAGAAACAAAAAACAAGCAATCTAACAATACGTAGAGACAGATATAAGCAGAAATATTCCAGAGCATAATTCGTTCAGATCTTTTTGGCATACATACAACACAAGTATCTGTACATGTACAGTGAAGCAAACTATGGAATATGAATTCAGGACGGAAAAAGTAGGCAAAACGGGAATTTCTGGAGAATTGCTACGAGAAGGACGAGTCTAGAGAGCAGTAGCAATATCCCGAGGTTTGTTTTCATGCACAGTGCTGTAGAATGTGGAGAGAGGAAAACTGAATATCATTGATATGCATTATGTACGTATGTTATCGTAATATATACGATATAAATGTATACATGTTTGTATTTAGTAGAAATGGCTGGAAGAAGAGTGGGGTAATGTCAGCTCACTCAGTCAGTCAGTGCAGACTACAGTACAGTAATGTAATGTGTTTCCACATGTAACTACATAGAGGATGCATAGACTGATCAAAAACATAACTCTGTTACGACCACACATAAAGGAAACTGTAATATCCATCTGTGATTTCCGAGTCTTCGCATCCAAATAAATATTTGGCCAAAGACCAGCCTAACGGCTCCTCCAACTCAATATTTACTCTCATTTTCTCATCGATACTTTCTTCTCTTGTCCTCCTATTGTCTTGTCTTGTTTCTTTCTCCCCAATCTCCACTGTCCAATGCTAACAGCCTCAAATGCTTATATATATATTCATACTGTAGTGTCCACATACTCTTTAACATGACTCGTCCAGTCATTTTATTTGCTCGAGCCTCCGATGGAGTTAACAAACACGATATCAATGGCCATGTCTTGTCTAACTGCAAAAGAACTTGTCAATGTTATTGCCGTAGTGTGTATTTCTTAAATTCCATGTCCTCAGACCATCACCAACTGCTTTTCCCTATTTTATTCCTCTACTTTCATTTGGCTTATTTCTGGATAGAATCAACAAATAATATGTGATCTAATTTTAAGTATGTAACCACATCATATAAACAGTCCTATATTATAAGCTACAGTTAGGTATCAGGTATCCTTAGTTAAAGCTGCTATATTGAATACTTCTTCTACTGTATACTTCTTCATCGATCATAATTATCTTTACTAATTAAATTGAAATAATGTAAATATCGATTAGATTTCTTATTTCGTCGTACTTCTTATCGTATTTCATCGCATTTCTTATTTAATCGTATGTGTAGATCCTGAAAAAATTGAAGTACAAGTATATTGTTAACAGTGCTAAATGAGTACCAATGATGAAATGAAGAACCTTTCTAGAGAATCAACACAGGGATTTTAGGGTCCAAGGGCAAAGGATTCTAAACAAAATGCAGTTCCAGGTATATATGTTGTACTGCTGTATATTGCAAATCATTATAGCTTAACGTGGTATGGATGAAGTCGAAAGAGCATAAAATTCATTTTTAGTAACACTTGAGCATTGTGATGCAATGAGTTCTTTACGAATGGAAGAAGAATTTGTAAACAGCAATGTACATTGTTTACCTCTTGGAATAAAAATAGAAAAGTTGCTGAAGCATGAAAATAAAATGCACTTTACTACTGAGATCGACGATTAAAGTTTCATTAATGAATTTAAAAAGCCGACAAGAAGTGTAATAGTTACATGTGTAAGTCATATGTGTAACCCTGTACTTAAATATTCTTTATATCGTTTGCAAATCTTGATGAATCATGAGAATTATGTCAATGTTTGAATGTAAAATGAGAGGAAGCGGTAGTAGGAGTTGTCATTAGATCTTGTTGTGGAATGGAGATATGCATTGCATTTACAACTGCAATTATAATCACATAATTAATAAATTTTTATTAGCATAAACACAGTTTCTGAATTCAGCCATATGACAAGAATATCGGGGTATCCAATGACTTCCAAGTAGTTTCAAGGTCTGCTGAAGCACGCAGATATCTTATGATCCTTTTTCAATTAAAAATAAGATTTTTCTATGCATACATAGGATTTTAAGGCCACGATTCACGAAACTAACTGCAAAGTTTTATACTAGGACATGATAATAATGTGATATGACTGTAGAAAGAATAAATCAGAGCAGATGACATTAGCCTAGGTATGTGAATGTGGAATGAAACTAGTAAATGCGTTTTGGTAATGTGCAATTTCTCCAGTAATGACAATTACATGTTAGTATTGGTCTGAATGCAATGTGATCCATTATTCTTATTAGATTGCTACTAACAAGTAGCAAGTGAGGGAAATCTACGTGAGACGGGATGCAGAGCATTTGGCATTTGTGTGCAGTCATATACCTAGTTGACAGCAAAAAGAGAGCATAGCACAACATCCGTCGCCGTATACTTGAATGTAGATTTTTGAATGATAGTAAGTAATTGCCAGGGAGGAAATAAACGGTTTTTGGAGGGCAGTGTGCATTAAGTATATTTAT
The DNA here is from genome assembly GCA_019776445.1 of Tomocerus maximus. NCBI lineage: Eukaryota > Metazoa > Arthropoda > Collembola > Entomobryomorpha > Tomoceridae > Tomocerus > Tomocerus maximus. The sequence goes on from JABASH010000375.1 coordinate 29,459, forward strand.
ATGTATAGTAGGACAGTGATGGCAAAAAGCAGTGTCGAGGATGTCAAAAATGCACATCGGATATCTAGCTTTGCCTGATCCAGACTTTTTGACTGTTTCTTTGACCATTGGCAGGGACATTGGAGTATCCTAAATGCTAGCAAGGAAATAAGAGAGGAAGGGATTCCCATATTGAAGCAATTGAATGAATGAAAACAGATCAAAGGAGATCTGCTGTTGCCCTGTCCTGCCTTACCCTGTATTTTTACTTTGTAACGTGGTCGTGGGTGTTCATGTCCGCACAAAACAGAGTCCAGTCACCGGGCACATCACATCACACAACGGGAATAGTAACATTTGCAGTTAACGGTTCCGTTGTAGGGGATTTCACAATTGGGTTTTTTCGTATTGAAATGACCACGGCTCGGCTCCTTCCCCATTATTCATAAGAATAAATCAGCATCAATGATCTACCCGGCAAATTCATAAAAAGCGACCCAAATGTTATACTCCTCTACATATCTGACTTCCCGTATAATGCACTCTCTGTCTATAAATAGTTCTATATCCTATGGTTTTACCGTATTTCTCCGAAAACAGTCGCGATGATGCAGAGTTCATTGGGAAAAGAACACTTTTGACTTTTAGAATTTGTTTATGATGTGCAAGTATACCTACCGGGTTTAAGGATAGTGTTTACGGTGAGTAGAGGTATACAATAATATAAATAGTCCAGCTTCACTTAATCGTAGGTCTAGATGTCCAGTTGCACATCACGGTGTAACAGACGCATTTCCCCCGCCATGTGACACTTATGTACATAATAGGACATAACTACTTACTGACATATGTATAATAGTTTGTAGATCCAATTGAAAGTAAATCATGTCCAGCGTGATAGGAAAATCCCCATGAAATTGCTGGAAAGGACGGATAAAACGTATGTACACAATCACGACTGTAAAATGCGTGTACTATGTAAAGAAAAAGAAAAGTTACATTGTCCTAGAGAAGTAGAGGGACGACAGGTTGCTTTTCTCTGTTGAGAATCAAAGATTTGAGGCTGAATATTATGTGTGTGTGCTGTGTAATGAGGTGCGGATGTGTCAATGGTTCGGTAAAATGGAATGCGTGCGGTAGAAGTGTTATCTTGTCTAGGTTAACTCTCTTGTCTGACCGTGTGTATCCTGAGATGGGCTATCAAGAGCCAAATTACTTTAGTCCGGTGTCACGAATGAGTTTGGCTGAGAAGAAAAGGTCTGGCACCGAAAACCTCGATTTTCACAAAACTCGATGGGGTAGTCCGATACGAAGAAGGTTAGTTTTGACTATGCATTTACTACTTCTATCCCCGTTTTCTTGTTTTCTGATACGACTCTTTAATTTAAGGTTGTTTAAAAGACGAAAGAAAAAAGCTTGCTTTACATTAGATTGCATTGGATTGTATGACTATGTAACAAACTCCCAGAGAGACAGGTTGTTATCCAAAGTAAAGAAGTCAAACCAAGTAAACTGGCGTTAGTGACTTATCGTTAGCAGTTCACTTGGACTCTGTTTCTCCTAACCATAGGTAGGTAATCCAATTTATCGAGGGTGTCGAGAGTAAAAAAGTGGCACTGAACGCCATTACATGTGGATACACATATACAACCAGTCAAACCATAGCAAAAGATACCTGGCTACTCCCAAGTCAACTGGACTTATATAAGAAAAATAGACACCCACCTACACACCAACTTTTGTTGGCTTAATAATATATCTGTTTACATTTATATATCCCCGTATATACATAAGAAGTTAACCCAAGATATTTGTGTACTGACTCATAGTATAGAACATAGATACATGTAATGCTTACAACTTTGTCTTTTTGTTTCCCCAAAATTTGTACTCTTGTTCTTTTGCCTTGAATAAAGTTTCAGCTTGCTATTAAAGGTTTTATGTATCTAGGAGTATATCTCAGGCACACCATGCAAACGTATAATATGTTGAATCCGATTCCAATCTGATTTGGCTTGTTGGGAGGAAACCCTAAGCTCACACACTCCCATGGTTTCTGTACTGCTATATTATGTACGTATTATCCTTAATATCTATCACTACACTTTGTGCACTATAGGGACTCGCATAAGATCGTTTGACAAAATGGCACGGTCGACCAACTAAAAAAATGAGTTGTTTCTCCCTCCTTGGTTAGAAACTAGCTTCCTTCCTCAATCTCAAGTCTTCCCAATGCAATTCTTTGCTTACTATTTACAGATGACTTGGCTCGAGTGAAACAACTTTTCCCTCCAGACCTTTTGATTTGCACCTTGCTCCTTATTCACTTTCCTGACAATTTATCCTCAGCGCTACGAAAGCCACTTAATTTTTATCTGCACTGATACTACTACATATACAACATCTTGTATGTAATTAACTTAAGGCTGCAAATGTCTGTAATTGTAATTACCTATATAATATAATTATGCAGTATGCAGTAATATTCGCAATGATGCAATTTTAATTGTGAATTGTTGATATAACTTATACTCATGACTTGTCCATTTGTTAAAAATTACCAACTATTTATCAGGTATAACAAACTATACTTGCAAAAGCAGCTTGTAGAATAGTCAATGAAGCAGCAAAACTTATCGGTATAGTCGAAAGCGAGAAACTACAATTTGATTGCAAATATTGCAATTATATATTGCAATTATATGAATATGGTATTATAAGATTTAGTAGTGCAATGAGGTTTCTCTTGTGTAGGTAAAGATAGATCCGAAGTTGAATTAGTTTTGTTAGTTTATGGGATTGTTTCATCCGCGTTCTTTAAATACAAATGGGAAACGGCGGAGGATGAGCCGGGAGCGGGTAGAGAGTGCAACAGAAGAGAAAGAACTTATTGGACCCTCTTTAATGTAATAGCATACAGATCTGAAAGTATCCAAATGCGAAAGTGTCCCAATCGAATGGAAATAGATAGATAGAGTATGAAGAGGAAAAAAGTTTTGGTAATGCTAAAATTAGACATTTATGCTTCGTATCTTTCACAAAATATGACACCAGAATCGTCAGAAGTTTCTCTAGGGCAATATAATAAAGTCAATTGGAAAGGCTTTCCTTATGGACAGATATTATATATTATGTAAAATATATATTCTAATGTTTCATAGATCACTTGACATAACGTTAAACGTGCCACTGCCACCACAGAGAGTACCAAAAACTCATTCTGAATCTGATTCAACTAGATTCAGTACTACATGCTTACATATTATATTATTACTCTCTGCATTACATACCGCATAGAAATTTGTATTACACAGTCTAATAGGCTCCTTTTGTGTGTGGAGGAGTCTATGCATAGAACAGACGAAGAATAAGTAAACTTAACTAAACTTCTTAAGCTTTTTATCCTTTAGTCAACTCCGGGAGTGCCTTGATCCTATTTTCTCTCTGGACCCGACCACTTCAGCTTTCAGCCTGAACGAACGACTTTTATCTGAAATGTAATGTAGTGTAATATAATATAATGTTATGTTATGAGATGGGTTTTTTTGATCTTCCGAGCTGGAAATGGAATAGCAAGTGGTCTCTCGGGACCTCCTCGATTCCTTGTATCAAAGTGTCAACTCAAAGACAAATATCCACACGGATTCCGGTTCTATGACCCCACAAATAATTTCCGAGTTTATCTACACCTTTCTATTATTAATCCTATTAAGCCAGTAGTTAAAGCACAATTACTATCCAAGATGCTTGTGTTACCCCCAAATTTTTCGTTTTCTAGAGTTTAGTGCACGAATATATTTACTGATGTGCAAAGAGTCAGAATGGGAATGCAGTGGAAGAAATGGTTGACAGAAATAGAGTGAAGTAGCCTAAACTAAGTAGGTAAGTTGATCTCGGTAAAGGGCAATGATCATGATTACAAATTAAGTGCATTAGGACTTGAGTAACATCCGAGTCGCAGTGGGACACTTAATACTTAGATTTAGACTGGATAGGAATAGCATTCGACGATATTTCCCCCCAACAGTCAACAAAACTATCTACAGAAGTCAAGTCGATCTCTTCACGGTCTGATTTGGTCTTTTTCAACATACTCTGCCTATAGTTTTCTCAGAGTCCGACTTTTCCTACTCCACTCTGATATGTATATCTAACTGAGTACTTAAATATACTAATATGTATGGACTGCGCTACTCAATGTACAGAGATGCATTCGGACCCAAGCAAAGCAAACCACACGAAAGCTTAGGAATTGGAGTAACTACTGAGAAAGAAGTAGGGAAAGTTTCGGCGATAAAGGGTTTTCCGAGCTCGACTTTCCGTTCTGTCCGAACACTTTTGAGTAATCTAGTGCTTTCACTTCCTGTTCATGCTTATTCACAGTCCATTGAGTCCAGCAGGCAGGATGTCTTCTCGAATAAATAAAAGGTCATCATTCTAAACACTCAAGTTGCAACCTGACAGCTTCAATACACAAAACTTCCATTCCCATTATTTTTCTTTCGACGATTGACTTGACTAAGACATCAATGTACTCCCTAACAATACAGAACAGACACATCAACCTTATATCTATATCTCCTAGAGGAACTGTTTTATTGTCAATGTAAATATAATTTCAAATGGAAGAGGTAGGACTGACTACAATGACTATTCTATTCTATCAGTCCGAGAACTCTGAACTTTTTCTATCGTCCGCATTAACATTGTTTTCATTATGAAACTAATACCACAATGAGTAGCAGAATATCTACAATAGCAATAGACATTTGAATAAAAGTTCCCGCATTCCTACAGTTAAGAAATTCGGAAGGCAAAAGAATTTGTCTGTGTAAAAAATGTAAGTAAACAATTTTCTACGATCCTTAGGCACAACTTTTCTTTATTAGAGAATGATAAATTTGAGTCTTATCAGAAATAAAACTTTGAGGATTGAACCCCGTGTCATAGCATATCAGTGAATTTGCGACGTTTCTGTAAAATCAGTGTGCATAATGTAGAGAAGAGGATATTTATTGACACTAAAGCTCGAGATAGGTTAACATTATTAGCATAGGTATGTATAGTTGTGGATGAAAGGAAATATGATTATGTATTCCAGTGGGTTTGTTTGTGGCACATTTTTCTATGTGGACTGTTGATTTAGTATCAATGTAGTACATGTTGCACGAATTGAGAATTCGCATTAGATAACCCCGTTCAATGACAATAGTTTGCATCAGCAACTTTGGATAGATTGAATGTGATGCCCTGTATGAATGTGTTGGATACATAGATGAATAGTCACATCACATAATATCAGTTGAGCAAACATAACATTTACTTTCTTTCTGCCTCTACATAAACTAATACAATAGTCTCTATTCAGTCAGCTCACAATCAGTTTAAAACAGTTATGTTATTAGGGGACGAGTTCCTAGCTTACATATGAAATAAAAGTAGCAATATCGTAATTTAAATTCTTATCAAGAGTCAAAAGTCGAAACGACGACACTCGGGATTCCAAGTCATTTGTTTTACTGAACTGTTGATAAATCCACTCCTTATGTGTCAGTAACACTGATTCCCATAAAAAATTCAGAGCATTCATCCAACCTACTTGTAGAGACGACAAGAAAACACTCCTAACAAATAGACAACAATTTCAACTGCAATTACTTAAAAAGAAAATAAAAGAAGTCCTTTGAAAAATATCTTCTTAGTGTGAACGAAACTATCAAATTTTGTAAAAAGGTATCCCTCTCTTGTGTCTTTTTACATGGCAAGTATATAAATATCTGTAGAGGAGAGGAGGGAAGTGTGTACAAATATTTCTCCCCTTTGTGAGTCCATTTCGGAGATATTTTCCCCGAGATAGTCTACAGATACGAAACCCGTGGGGAATAAGAGTGTAAGCATCCGACACAAGGTCTGTCTAATTCAGAGTTTGTCTTTTACTCCTCGCCTCGTTCCGGGAAGAACTAAACACTAAAGATAGTAGCTTTACCTATATACTTTCAATGCAAGTATCTTATATAGAAAAAGCATTTCATTCAAGGAAGACAATCCAAAAGGTCACTAACAACGGATACTATTTACTACTAGTAACAATAAGAGAAAAGCAAGAACAGTTTTCATGGAGAGAAAGAAAAGTATACACGCAGTATAAATAGGATCCTTAGTAGAGATATCTGCACAACAGATAGTACCAATAGAGTAAAATGGAATAGCTAATATCTCTCCAGAGATCAGGATCTTATTTGAGTTGGGAGAAATCACTCAGGGTTGACCACTCGATTACTACCCCATTTGAGAAAAGTGAACTCCTCATAAAGATGTGAAAACAGTTGAAACTAAACTGGATACACTCCGACTGTCTTTTTCCTACCTAGACACACATCTTTGTACATAAATACATATGGCACAGATTTTCTTTTGTTTTTATGATTGCTCTGAGCATTATTGGCAGACGGACTTTCACAGTTCCCCATCTGACGTGAATATCAATGCATTAGTACTCAAATGAAAACAAAATGAAAGAATCATCGAGTGAATGTTGTCCATAGATGAAAACGAAAGAGCGAGGAAATAAAGGCTGCCCATTTCAAAAATAAAAACTCGCACCGTTTCGGGGAATACATAAAACTTTCTAAAGAAAAGTGTAATATGAATATGTTTATATCTAACTTAAGTAAGGCAATGCGTTTTTTAGACTCGACAATGTTCATACATAGATGAACAGATAAGCGCACTCATGCTACGACCAAATAAACTGTGGCTGTTGTGTAGGCTCTGTAGTGTCCATAGTATAGTTTGATTAGAGTTGTGAAAAGGAAAAGCGGCCCGGGCGGTACACAACCAATGTTTTATTGTTTCAATCACGAGCTCCAGGAGGAGCTCATCTGTTCCCAACAATTTCCAACGATCTCAACGGCTGTTGACCACTCGACCTTACATTGTATCATCTTCTCCTTCACTTTTCATCCATCTGTATCAAATATATTCTTCGTATCCGGCATACACTTTTCTCGCCAGGCCTTTCCCGTTTATTCCATCATCTCTGTTTTCTCATGCTAAAACATTCCCATCCCAGAACTTCCTTCTCTCGCCTTCCTTTATATCCTACGCACACATAGACAACAAAAAACTAGCTCCCAACTACTACTTCACAATTCAATCCGTCTCAACTTGAACCATTTTCATTGTCAAATAATCTACTCGCACTTCTACATACTGCTTATCAAATATCTACCCCATCATTACTCCCATATTCAAGATTTCCTTTTTGCAATAATGATTTCGCATTATCATTAATGACATTCCAATCTGTGGTGATAATGTCGAATGGAAATTATTTGACTATATATAACCATTCATGATAGCTTAATAGTATAATTTAATAGATATTACAGAAAAGAGCTTATTTGTAATGATAGAATCTGAAACAGCGGCATTTGGAAGAAATTGGTCTGAAACAGCGGCATTTGGAAGAAATGGAAGAACGGTAACCCACGGAAGAACGGTATATCTATTTATCTGCGATGAAAGTGTATTAACAATTAATTGTTCGTGACTATTCATAATTAGATGGAACCGCAATTTAATAGATATTGCAGAAAAAAGCTATTTTGTAATGATAGAATCTGAAATAGCGGCATTTGGATGAAAATGGTACTCCACAGAAGAACTAAAATAATGCATCTGTGATGAAAGTGTATTAACAATTAATTGTTCCTGACTATTCATAATTAGATGGAACCGCAATTTAATAGATAATGCAGAAAAAAGCTATTTTGTAATGATAGAATCTGAAATAGCGGCATTTGGAAGAAAATGGTATTCCACGGAAGAACGGCAAAACAATATATCTGTGATGAAAGTGGAATACAAATTAATTGTTCATGACTATTCATAATTAGATGGAACCGCAATTTAATAGATAATGCAGAAAAAAGCTATTTTGTAATGATAGAATCTGAAACAGTGGCATTTGGAAGGAAATGGTATTCGTAGGGGAATAATATATGACTGCGGGTTTGAATGTTGAATGGAGAAAACGCTGTGAGAAAGCGAAATGAAGTCAGAGAAAAGGAAAGAGCAACACGTAGAGTCGATTTAAATTCAAGTTTCATCCACAGATGCATATGTAGGAAACTTAGAGCTAGAGTCGTAAGTACATATTCTTAGGCTGAAAAGGCTGCATGTAATGTTCACTCTGTGTAAGTAAGTACATATGTAAAGTGTAACGGATTCTATGATGTCGATTCTGATTTCGATTCATCTTTCGCCTCTTCTTCACCCATCGCACACTTCAAGTACAGAATAAGAACAGATACATATTTACTTGTACACAGAGAGACGCACTATATCTCTAGCTGACCAACATTCTTTCGGATTGTGGTTTGATTTCGTTTGCTCCAAATCTACCATGCACTACTTACTATATATATATAAATGTCTTATTCTTACACCATTGAGAGGACACACATATACACTGTCAACATGATGTACTGACTCCGTTGTAGGGAAATTCCAGCACGTATCTGTAGTATGTAGATAGATGTTGCAGTGGATAAGGTATCCGGGCGTCTAACACACTTTACATTGCATTAGAATAATCGCTTTGAATACAGATGGCTTCCTTGCCATTTTTCTCCAAACGATATTATTGCAATAAGATACATGCTTTTCATATTTACGCAAACAATTTCCAAGAACCAAATCTAGAGGTAACTAAAGTTGTATTTTGGATTTCACTATTGTGCGAAAATCAAACAAAGAAGAAAATCAAGAAAATTGGACGCATAAAACTGAGTGTGGCATTTACGGAGAGAATTCCTCATTTCTGCTATTTGTATCTGGCTTAGGAGGAAAACGAAGTAAATAGTTTAGCCGGTAGTCCCTCTCAATCTTTCTTTATCCGAATATGAAGATTTCAAACAACACTGTTTTGGAAGGAGAGATGTATTTTATGTGCAGATCATATAATTGTATGTCTCCTGCTATACAAATATTTATAGCTAAGTATTTGTAATATTAGAAAGTGTGTGGATGCCGAGGAGATATCAGAATGTACTTTGATTCGCCTTCTACTCGACTTGACTTCCCTTGGTCTTGGACTTCAGTCAGAGGATAGAACGGGATTGTTCGATAAACTGCATGAAACCCCTCGCACCCTTCAACTTTAGGCCAATTTATGACCAACATTCGATCGTGTGATATATTTGATGGAGCCCGGCTATCAGAACCTTTATAAAGTGGCTCCATGTCATCTCTTCTCTATTCCTCCGCTCTCCTCTCCACTACTGTCTCTCTATCTAATGCCGAGTCTCCTTTACTCCGATTTATATTACTCCACTACCAATGCACTCTCTGTATGTACAAAGGAGCAAACTATCCGCTTTTCCTCCTTTCTTTGTGTACCATCACATTACGGACGTTACAGACATACACAAACCAAATAATAAGTAGATACACATTGCGAACACCAAAGATCAACTCCTAAGTTAGTACTACTACCAAAAATCAAAAGACAAAATCTTAGCAACTTGGAATTACCAGAGTATACACGAAAAAATTGAAATTCGGAAAATATTTTCATGACTTTTCAGACAATTTACCGACGTTTTTTTGTCCGAATTCACAAATAATATGATACAGTGGTACATCATTGATGCATTCATCCATTTCATCTCAAATCATCTACTTATATAACGATAGAGTAATAACTAATTTAAATTAATATCATTTTAGGTACTTAAATTGCCATACAATTATTGTAGTTACATAGACACGTAGGAAGTTCACAATCACAACTTTGATTATTTGGATCCATGTCTCAAATGTACAGGCAGTGAGTGACATCAAATGCAGTACACATTCTAAAAAAGGCATAAGTGCCGTCACTTCTTTTCTCAATTTTGTGTATGTATAGGTATATAGCTAAGGATGGTTTTCCTGCAAGACAAAGATCGTGCAAAGTTCATTGAGGAAAACGAAGTCGTCTGGTATGGAATGGACAGAGTTGCAAAGAGTTCAGTCGGAGAATTTCTTTCCTCTCTCTGGCTTTCTTCCTCTATCTCCTTCGAGGATGTTAAATGTCCATGTTGATACTCTTTAGATTAGTTTCTTCTCCTCTCGCTACAAATAGTTCAATAAATTCCAATCGACATTACAACTGGGAAGTATCTACCAATTCATTCCGTCATCTATCAAACAAAACATTTATGTCCTGTACTTTTGACACTGAGCATTATCACCCAATTTTCACAATAGCTACCTACGACTTTTACAACTCGATCTAACAAATCTCCCTAATTCATCTAAAACGTGGTACGACAGTAAAATGATTGCAACATACACCGACACTCGTTCTCATTCTATTTATCTATACACAGAGAGCATCCTTTACAATTTTTGCCATTAACAGTCTCACAATGTAATTAACAGTGTTACAATACAGATAGCTAACGATAGTCAATTTGAGTCACACTTCATAATTTTAGTTTCCTACATGAAAAATCATTCATGATCCTAAATCATTTGGCAAATGCAATGTAGTCAAAATTACGCGAGCATAGAAAATTGAGGCAATTGCATCTGCTATAGATTGTGATAATAGTATTATTTACTAGAGTACAATTTTTGTAATTGCACTTAATATTGCACTTAAAAGTATGTGATAAAAGTTAAAAAGTATACAAAGGGTTATGTATTTTGTGTGTTAACTTTTTGAATTAAGCATGAATCAATATTGTTTACTCCCGCTAGTTATCTCCAGGTCATTAAACACTCCAGCATGTTTTCAGTTTTAAAGTTTGTATGAACCACTTGATTTATTAGATTTTAAAATTACAATCTTTTGATGGAATCGAGTGTTTTGCAGTTGTGAATAGGAGGATATGGTATTAATTGTGGTCGGATGTAGATAAAAAGCAAACAAAACGAAGAATCGACCCCAAGTCAATCTGAACTGAACTTGAGAGCGTTGAGAGTGTAAGAGGAATGCAATGGGGACAATGATTTACACAGTAGGTTATTTACATTTTCATCTGGAATGGTAGACAGAACAACATCGCCGAGCTCCAAAGTAAGTACATCTACATACTTAAGCATCACGGATCAAATCATTTTGCCTTTTTGACAGAGTAGAAACGAGACCCTATTATAAAAGGTGTATATTGGTTTATGTAGACATGGATAGTAAACAAAGTCGGTTATGTCTCCGGGTATGTGTGTGCTGTAGTGGTGAGTGCGTCACGCTGTGCAGAATGGAAAAAAGCCAATATTACCACGAAGGATGTTTGTTTCGCTATTGAATTGTTGTTGAGAAGATGTAAATGAGAAGTGTGTGAGTGAAGGGTGTCTATGACACAGGAAGTCATCTGAACTCTTTCAAATCAATATTGTCAAATGCCAGACTCCAGCGCGGAGTCATCATCGAAAACGTGATGAGTAATGCGATTTTCAGTGTTTGGCATTGTCTCAGTATTGCCCCCGAGCTATGATTTGAGAACATAATAATAACTACGAAATATTGACATCATCCCAAATTATATCCACATGTAAATATGCTTTGTACTTATTTTTCATTTATTACTTCGTGTATGTTAAGGTGCATGTGTGAATTGTAAATACAAATGACACGCGTGCTCTATTCTACTTGCACAAAAACATTTTCGCTAATTTATGTTTTGTTGTTGTGCACAATGACATTAAGCTACACATTCTAAACAAGTGTCAAGAGCCAAGGCAAAACGATAGCTTGGCGAATATTAAAAAATTATGACTTCATAACGCTTATTATGAGTTATCTTATTTTTTACTGATAAAAAAAGTAAACTATTAACTTGTGAACTATTAAGTTGTGTTTGACATTCACTAAACAAAACAAAACTTGTAATTACACTTTATCGTTTGAGATTTTATTTAGCTTATCTCAGTTCGCAAATACATAATACTATGCGACCTGAGCGTGTCTAATGCTCTTCGACCTAATCTGTTGTACTTTGCTTCTTAACTGACTACAAAGTATCTATCTCTCAACGACTGACTGCTACTTAATTACAAATAGCCTTTTGACACGTTCTTCGTCTCTTGTTGTAATATTACTTTGTTTTGCATTTGTCATCACAGAGAATAGATATTTATTCAGGGCTCGTTGGCGCCAGACTTCTGCTTGTCAAGAAACCAGAGTACATAACATTATCGCCCAAGTATTATGTTAAGAACATTACACAGAATCCTGTGTAATGTAATTGTTCATCGTGTCATGCATATACTTATCGAAGCACACTTGATGCGTTATTACTATTAACAGAAGAAAGGCTACTTGTAATATCAAATCACATCATTTGAACACGACACGACATGGCGACAGCATAGTAAATACTAATCTTAGAAACTCTTAATCTTTTTCAGATGAGAATACGAATGTAGGTCTCTCGTTTCTGCCTGGCGTCCCCATTTATGCTGACTCTGTAATAAACGCATTAGCAAAGTCCTGACTTGCTGTCTAGTGCGTAACTCTTGGTAAATTCAACTTGCTCTACTTAACACAATGGTTCACTTGAAATCACACCAATAGGTTTATCAGCACTTGAACTTTAACATTCATCTAGAAAATAAAATTGGCGAAATAGATGCTAAAACAACACGCGCGATTTGAGTTTCTGCTGATTAATTTACGATTCCAAATTTAACTAGCAAATGCAATTTGTGATGTAAGTGAATTAGTCATTTACTCATGTAAATAAATACATGATACAAAAAATTCTTCCAAAGAAGTACATGGTTTGTTCTTGTTATTCCAAAAACAGTAGTGTAGTTAGTAATAAATTAAAAACTATCATTTGCACAAACATTTAACTTAGTTACAAAACCGTAGGAGGGACATATGTATTGGAAGAATTATAGAAAAAGGCATAGCTAC
>JABASH010000376.1:0-42341 GCA_019776445.1 Tomocerus maximus
ATGTGAATATTTTAAAGGATCTCTCAACTCACGTTATTATTACGTTCACCCATCTAGGTCTACCTAATAGTGGTATAATCTAGACTTGATAAATTCTGTTAATTTCCTCTACTTAGTCCTCTACTTGTTTTCCTCCCGAGACTTTTCCCCTTTAAAATGAAACAACTGCTTCACTTTACATTGCATTTGTTAGCATTACATTAGATTAAATTACACTACACATACCCCACGTTAGTTACCTTTACTTTACTTTACAATATACTCAGATTGCTATCAGTGCATAATAAAACAGCAAGAGAGTCACGTTTTTACGCAGTAATTTCGTGGCCATTCCAGCTACCGAAATTGCACTGATAAAATCTGAATCTACATGAAAACAATCTCCATATTTTACGAAAAACTAGAAAGTCCGGGTCATAACCACGCGGGTGGTGAACGGTTCGATTCTTTTTCTTATACTGCTATACACTTGTACTTATTATGTTCTTAGCTGCCACCCTGCATTGGTAATCTAGATTTATAAGTAGGTATATTATTTTTACCAAAACTCCAACCCACTTCCTTCGGATTTGGCTATTTCTCCTCTCCGCTGGAAATGACAAACTGCTTCCTTTTCGACAATTACTAACCAACTTCCAATTCCAATCTTAACAAATCTTGAGTGAACTGACCTCAGTTCTGTGATTACTCTGTTTTCCGTGTCAGGGAATTAAATTCGGTGAAAAACATTCTCCATCTAATTCTCTAATACAAAATAGTACCCAATTGGCACAGCAGATTAAAAACACACAAAATTGTGAAAATTAGCCTTTCCACTGCACTACTTTATTGCTGTGTCATTTTCGTTGTTGATATTTGAGATTTAGGCCTTTAGAGTTCGTCTGGACGTATTACAGATAGTTTATGTGCGATAGCGATAATTTGAGTCAAGTGTATTTTATTGCACCCTTATATTGCGGCACGGTGTGGTTTTGGTTTGCATAGCATATAATAATAAAACAATAGCTATAAGTGGAGTATAACGCAAATTTTCCCATCCTCGGTGAATTAACAAGGGTATCCTTATACTAACTTATTAGATGTTATACATGTTATATTTTTGTATGGGGAATGTTTCTATTTGTAAGTAGCGTATGCAAACAAAAGAGTATAACAAAGCCGTGATGTTGACTTGAATCCACTTCACATACATAATAAGGAGATTAGCCACATATATCAATATTGAAAATGTTCAGCCTCTATCATTTAAGTATCTTATAACATAGTAATGTAAAAATTTGAGAAAACTCGTTGGGCCACTATCCGATTCCTTCTAGCTCATCTCATCATATTCTATTGGATAGTCATGTCGTGTCGTGCCTTTAGATTATTATTCAGTAGCTAAGCTGTCTAGCTATCTGTGGATGCATGGGAGCTTTTATACACATAAGTAATAAGTAAACGTAATTCTCTCGTTGTTTCAATGCGGCATCTTATTGTTAGCTTCTGGCCTAATGTATTGACTTCCTAACTTTGCCTGAACTTATACATTAGCATTAGTCTATTGCTCTTTTCTCCTCCTCATCTCATTTACAGTCATATTCCAATAGGATTTCAAAGAATATACGATATAACATTTCCAGAAAAAATAGTTGGAAAAAAGTTGTGAGATTGAGACAATTCATCATGTGATTAGATGGGAATTGGATAGCTACAAATATGATGGGATAGCGTCGACTCCTACAATTAAGAGTTATTGTACCTATAAGGTATGTGCTCCTTCTGAGTCAGAAAAACTACTGCTTACATCAATCTTCAACTTCTGTTACGTATTCTAAACGCTTTTCACAAATCAAGAAGAATTAATCTAGCAAAAGCCTTGTTTACTGTATAGTGAGCATTAACAAAAAGGTTCGTGATCTTTCTTATTTGGTATTTACCATTTAACTGCACAGGCAGTAGTAGTTGATCAACTATTACTTACAAGTACGGCACTCATCTGGCTCCTCTCATCCACCAAATACAATCTCTTTAAAATATATTGCAAATTTATCAGATCTGTATACATTTTGTCTAGCCAAGGCAAATCAAGTGTCGACAAAAAGGAGAAATTCGATCGCCTTTTTTGGACTCATTATTATCAGTTCAGTCCAATCGAAATTTTTCCTTGAATGTCCACGTAAATTGCATCTACTAAGTTGCAATATGTGGTAATAAGATAAATGATTCTCTCTAGTGCAACTATAAAAGTTATCTTATCACTGATTTTAATGTACGAAATTAAATGAATTGTGTTATTAGTTTCTAGTTAAGTAGAGTTGAGTTGGGGTGGGGATGCTTTCGTTTCATTTCAAAACTGTCGATCAGATTTCAGCTATCTATTTAATCAATCCATGATATTCGTATGGACTACAATAAAATATTAGCGCGTTTCTTTACTTCCCAGCCAACTTTTCATGAGAGTAATAAAATTCTGTCACAACTACATTATGCCCATTGTGTGAATTATAATATAAAACCAATAAAGTAGCAATACAAGGTGAGCTCTGTTGTATTTTCTTCTTTTTCTCTTCTAGCTAAGCTCGTAAACATCACTAAGGATGTTGATATGATGTTTGTCAGAAAAGTAAAGCAACTTCAGTCTGGTCTGTGCTACTAGTATAGGATGATTATTAAATGTACGTACAAGTAGCCATGTAGGTACGGTCCATATTACGTTTATGTAGAATTGAATTACAAGCATTTGAGCTAAAGATAAACAAGAAAGTTTTTTTCCTAATGAAGGCACAACAGAACGCAGACAGAACAGAACAAGTCAGTTCCTCTCTGGAAACAAATTTATTATCTGCTGCCAATTAGTCGTTGAAAAATAGTGCAACTTTTCATTTTTTCTGTTCATATGTTCAATTTATGTATATGTCGATGGGATGTCATAGCCATCATATCATATGCAGATGTATATCTTCCGAAGTTCACTACACTTAAGCTAATGTACTCTGTGTTCATTGTAATAATCTAAATATGTGCGGGTATATGTAACGGCGGAATTTAATTGTATCGCTCTTTTGCTTCCATTGTGTTGACTGCGTTCAGTTGTCCAACTAAAGATTGTTTTGCAGATACAGAAGAAAAATAACATAAAGTAAAATAACATACAATAGAGTAGAATTACATACACACAAAAGCTGTTAACTTTAGGCCACGAACATAAGTAGTAGCAGCTGGTTTGTTGCTTCAAGACATTTTTGCACCCAAAAAGTCATCGCATTCAAATTCAAATGGAATCCAGTCCAGTCTGCATTGTATTCTAGTCTTGTATATATCTAATATGTTGTTACATATTTGCTATATATCCCCAGGTACATATTAGTTAGTTAGTCCATTCCTTGGCTCTTTTTAATTTACTTTGAATTGAACTGAATGTTCGCAAACACAATACAATTAAGGTAGTTTCACGTTTATCATGTACGTATTCAACTGCAGCATTAACAGAAGTAGCATTAAGTTTTGCCGTAATTGCACCAACTTTGCTACTGGTTTTCAACATTTCTTCTCCTTTCATTTCGTTCAGTTTGGTAAGCTTAGCAGGTTTTCCACAATTTCCTTATAATAAATTTAGGATAAACCCACACAATAAAAGTTGCTGAGTGACTGAGTGACTGACTGAAACTGAATGAGTGAGAAGTGTAAAGCAATCTAAAGCAATAAATGCCCCCAGAACCAACACCAACAGAACAAAGTTCAATTCACTATCCTCGATTAAACAACACTATTACGTTACATACATTCAACTTTGACAAATCGGAAACATCTGCTGTCACACGTACATCATTATATTCGATCTAACTTAATTTTATTTGCCCATTGTAATAGTATGTATTTAAGGGCTAAGCAATCATATAGCTAAGTATATAGTGCCAGAGTAAATTCACTTATTAGATAAAGAACACAATATAAATACAAGGCACGTACACAGTAGTAGTAAGTAGTACTTGCTCAGCTCAGTTACAGAAATTATTTGCAACGGCCATAGCCACAACTACAACAGATTTACATTAGTGACTATTATCCCTACTAAATGTGGCCAAACCAAGCCACTACTACTGTCTTGTACTTTGAACACACAGATAAATAACATGACTTGAACAGGAGAGTCAAAATGCATTTTCGTTGCTTGTTTCTACATCTGCACTACATGGCACTGGTAGTGAGTGAGTAGTAGTGTGGATTAGTTAGCCTAACAGCTTTCTATCGAGCAATCTATCTATCTCCTTTATCTTAATTGATACTTTCCTTTGAGACGATGTGCTCCTACCATTTGAATCAGTTAGCTCAACTTAAATTTTGCCCAAAGAGATGGATTCACGAAAATTGGTAATTTATCGATGCAAAAACAAGTGGAGCAGCTGACAGCTTCTATTATACTTTTACTCTACATTAAACTCATTTACAGCAAGGCATGGCAAAATTATACAATACTAAAAGACACACACACACATACATTCATCATACGAAAATAAAAGTAAAACTCATACATATAAATTCCTGTACAACATAAACTAAAATCCAGTCTAGCTTGAACGTAGTACATACAGGGTCGTACAAATAACATAAATAAAGTCAAGCACACACACATAATGTATGAAATACTTAATGTGATATCACATTAAAGGCTGACCTGTATAAGGTGTTTGCTCTATATGTTCCGTGATGTCAGGGTCCTTATTTAAAGTGATACGTAAAACAAAGGAACATGCGGATATACCTAACACACCATAACCAATTTATTCTACATAGATTGCTTGTATATACTTACTGTAATGTAGGAGCTAACTGCTTCGAGCTAACTAATCGTTACAACTTAAAATACAGAGTATCTAGATAACTAAAGGAGATATAGGGATAGGGGTGCACACGTGTAACATCCAAATCATCACAACAATCACAAAACATCTAACAATTTGTTAGACACCAAAACAGCGCAGTGTTTCCCATATTTTCTACTTCCTTTTCTTATTCGCCTTCCAGAAGGCTATTATTTTCTTTTCTTAGAATTTTATACAAATGTATCAACTCCATAACCCATTTTCAGCATTAATTATTTTATCCCATGTCTTTACCTACAAAAAGTGCATCAGGACCTGCACTATTAGTTAAAAATTATTTGTGTTGCCACATTATTTTCAATCCGGTATTCTCCTATTAAAACTATTTTCTGCATCCAAAAGTTTCTATTTACTAAACCACGATACCAAAAAGTTACTGATACAAAAATTTACAATTTACGACGAAATTTTAATTCGGTTTATACTCGTATGCAATGTTGTCCAGGAATGGAAGGGTAAGGTATAAAAAGTAGGCAGACTAAAAGCGATGGAAAAGTGTAGAATTCGAAGAATAGTTTTTAAGGGCAGGAGAAGGGCCGAGTGAATTAGTAGTTAAGTATGTAGGAGAAGTCTAAATAAGAAAGGGAAGAACGGAAAGAGGAACGGCAGTCGAAAATTATTGTAATGAGCGGACAGCTTGGGAATTGTATTCCAAAAAGCAAATCAACTCAAAATGAATACAAATTGATGGTTTTTACCTAAAACCTGTTTGTCCCTTTCCACTTTTTACTGAGAGCAAAGCAGACGAGAGAGCTCGGAGCTCGGCATTCTTTATATAGACAACCCAGAAAGATATATAATCCAAATCCCACAAAAATCAAACCTAATCTACATTGCTTATTGTAGTTGCTTGCTCCCTCGCTCTCTATTACACATCTTTGCTTTCATTCAGCTTCAAATCTTTTCTTTTTGCTAGTAAATATACTAATCCACTCAAGTAATCTAATGTAATTTTTACTGGGATAATGTGTACTTTAACTTATTGTTACGTACAACTAAACATAACTGACTGTCCTTTCCTGTAGACTTAACTAAGAGATCCGCATTACTAATCTACGCACGTTGAACATATATCGTTTTGTACAGACTAGATATACCAGAATCTACATTAAGTGGTTATCGCTATCTTCATTTTTCTAACTTTTCTCCACGTTCACTTATTGGTATTCGTTAAAGCAGTCAAGTTAATTTGTTGCCTTAACCCTCAACACATACAGCTATCGATTGGCATTTGTACCCATTGAGAATACAGGCACAGAAGTACCTACAGCGTGCTAAGACTTACACTAACTGCGTAAACAACTAAAATAGTCTCATATTATATGTAATAACGGCATATGAGTATACACATAACAAAGAAAATTCAAGAAAGTCTACTTTTTTAAAAATAAAGTTACATTATCTATGTATCCCTTGATTCATTTATCATCCATGAGAAACTGTGCTTATTTAATTATCGAATTAGTCTTTGATGCGCTTAAAGAACAAGTTAATTTCTTAAGATTTATTCTTGCTTAGTTAAATTATAGGAAAATACCATGCTTCCGAATAAATTAGTGATACAAAAATCAGTAGTTATCCATATTGCAAGCAAAGGAACTTATAAGGTTGCAAAAATAGTTATCGAAAACTTGACACACCTATATCTGGACATTTTACTAATATTAATTTCTAGTTATAATGTAAAATGAGGCAAAGGAATGATTCGCCGCAATTAAATAATTGAGTTATCGAATGTTAGTCTACCCAGTTTCGGATCGGAAGATAAGATGAATTGACTACTGTATTTATATTACTAGAAATCGCAGTATGTGAATACGGGAGAGCGAATAGGTTCCAGCGGTTAGTAGTTCGGTTGGGATTGAATGTAAGTACATGGTAGTTTAATGAGTTTGAAATTACGCATAGTGGAGAGAGGAGCATAAAAATGAGAATTAATGCTCAAAAGTAAAGTATGTATTTTAGAGGGAGATAAAGAGGATCATATGTCTGTCTGTACCTCATATCACTCATATGCCGGGTTAATAATTCGAATGTGAATCCTAACCGTGGCGTAGGTACATTGTAATTCGAAAGCAACGGAATACCTGACTAAAGAGAGCACTGTATTTAAGTGGAGTAATGTAAGTAGAATGTTGAGAGAGAGATAGGAAAGTGAAGTTATCCAATCGAGAGAGCAACTGGAAACTCCACTACGTTTCCCTCAACAGATGTTTCCCTACTTAATTGAGAATTTTATTGTCTTCTCTTGTGGACTGCCGTCGTAGTGGGTAATGTAATGCATAAAATAGTACAAGAATAAAAGTAACAACAAAAGTATCTGGGCCTGATGGCGGTATTAGTAATAGGCATGGCAGAGATAGTTTTTTACCATCTCCCCTTAATTTAAAACACAACTTTGTACTCTATGTTTTATTTTGATTTTGTATTGTTTCATATAGCTAATACTAGATTTGGTCACAGAAGTAGATACCTGACTGTTATTGTCAGCAAGGTGATAGCAATGGATAATGGGATAGCTAATGACGCATTTGATATTCCTGAAAACAGGAAATTAAAGTTTTGAACTGGCAGCGTGGAAAATTGAAGCGAGCAAGAAAAAATTATGTGCTTTTCAGTGATAATGTGACCCTATTTTTATTACAAGCCTCGACTGGATGATTTACCTTATGTGGCAACGTAATACTTTTAGGAAAATCCCATCTGATTATTAGTGAGATATGCTAAAGTTGGTTATTTTACGTAGTACGAGTAGTTGTCACAGCTGAGTTAAAAAATATTGTATGATATCTGTTGTCTATATCTGTGATGAAGCACAAGTAAATTATTAAACACGAACTGAGACTCAAGTAAAGAAAGGACTTGTTGTGTTATGTTGTGAAACGACGCTAATTCCTTGGTCTGATAAACTGAAGGACGAATGTTGTTAAAAAATGATGTAGCTATTGCTTGGGTATATGTGTCATATTATAAGGTCCTGCATACTATAGTTGTTTTGATATGTACTATGACATATGGAACATATGCATAGTTGAGCTAATTGCAAGTATATTCTTGAACAGCTTGGGACAAGTTGGATAACTTGTCTTCTTCTTTGATGGTCTTGAGTTGCCTGACAATTTTTACCAAGTATTATGATGTGAAGGGTAAGAATAGTAAGGAAACATCCTAGGTGTAGTAATTAAGTAGGATTCCTGTGGTTATAAGTGTATCATCATACGTATCTGTGTAAGCAGATAGTGACTACGAATTGAAGTTAAATCAGCTCGATTGCCCTTTATATTAAGTGTTTACGCATTGAGAAAACGACAAAAGTAAACAAGATGGCAATAAAGATAAGAGAACTAGTCCAGTTGTTAATTACCGCAAAACCTCTGCATTTAACGAGTTGGTTCGTTTACGTTTGAAGCGTCACTACTTCTTCCCTATGATAACCTAAGCGGATTCTATTACTGATGTATATTTTAACTTTTTATGTTGGCACTAGATTTAGGTAGTTTTCGTTCAACCTACGTATCTTCAGAGTAGAAGACTTGTGTGAGGTAGTTTTGAGTGTGAAAATTGTTTTTCTTCCAGACGATTTCTCAGGATCATGGAACATTAAGATAAGACATCAAACACACACACAGTGCACAATTCAGACCAGACTTTTCAAAATGTTTGCTAATAAATTGTGAAATGATTGGTACCGTTTCACTCTGCTAATCCTTTACTTAGAATGCATGTTTAGGGCACAGAGAATTACGCATTCTGCAGGTAGTGCGTTTCCTTGTTAAAGCCATAGAAAAAGTTATAGTACATGCATAAAACTAGAGAATTATGCGATGTCTGATAGCAATATGACATGTCTACATGACACAAGGATTTTACATTTCTTTCTACTTTACTATTTATTCACAGGTTCACTAATTGTATTCTGCGTTTAAGAGTACAGATAATAAATGCAGGCTGGTGAATAGAGTACATAAATTACACTGGCTGGAGTAATTTTTCTCAATTCTGCACAGTATGACTGTGCATTTACTAGGAATATAAAATACAAAGAACTATAAATATTTTCTTGCATAATTAAACCTTAGACTAATGAGGATGAAGAGAGAAATATGCAAAGAGTTGACTTGAGCATCCTGTTCAAAATAAGTGAGTAACAAGGAGAAATAATACACAGCTAAACAGAAATTCCATTCTCATATGACGAAGCAACTAGCAATAATGATGAAGTAGTATATGAATTTACGTAATGTGTGCTCATATTTCTTACTTACATAAGCACTTACCTTACCTTTTTACCTATAGACTCTTTGCTGGCTATTTATCCTCAAACAAAGTTCCTATACTGACACTATTTGGAATATATGGCTTGTCTATTTGTAGAAATTCACATATGAGAAAAGATATTGAGGATGATTGTAGATTGTAGGAAGAATTGAGAAATAAGATGGATAGGGATGTGAGAATTGTGTGCTTAATGACATGACACAGCTATAACCAATAGAACGTGAATGATGGTGGGAATATTGTGACGACGAGTAGAGTACGTCATCAAGACAAACGTCTATGCCAGCTCCAAACCCACGCACAATCAACTCACACTATAAGCTACTTACATAAATATCATAACTTGCTTCTAATTATTTATTATACTGACAATAGGAAGTATTCGAACAGATTTCCTGTCTTAAACTCTCAAGTCTATGATAATACCCAATATTACTTCTCTGTAATGGAAATACAACATTTCTCACTTCACACATTACTAATCACTTTTTACAAGGTTTCTATTGTTATACTTTTATCATAAATTCAATGTTGAGATACTACTGCACATAAATTAACTTGATAATTTCATTCATATGGAGAATAGGCACACTAAAGAAACGTTTCCTTTTACGAATTTGTAATTACAAGTGTCTTAACTGTTACACTTGAAATTATTGCACTCAGTCACAATAATCGCTTTAGTTGATATCAACTTAGGCCAATAATATCTTTAGTATTAATTCACTCAGATGTCGCATCTGAAATACTATTTATCAGAATATTTCCGCTGACAGAATAAATTTTGTGAGCCATTGGATTCGAGTGTTTAAAATTGTCAATAATTTAGAAATAAAGGAGTAAATGTAGAATCAGGTCCCGTGTTTGGATATCATGAATGGTGGACTATTAAATAGAAAGCCAGAGTGCAGTAGTAGCAAAAAAGATACGAGCAGCACATGGAAATTGCTAAAGAGGGTGTTCCGTTGGGGCAGATGAATATGAATTATATTACACGCATAGATAGTTACATGATGGTACATCAAATTCATACTCGTTTGCTTTCACATGAGATGCGATATCGAGAGTGAGTACATTAGGACTATCGAGCTGTTGAGTTGAGAATGGTGTTGAGTGTTCTTTCCCCCTCATGCAACGCAAGCTTAATATGATTTACAAGCTACATGATACAAAATGACACATTTCTGTCCGAATGAATATAGCTCACCATTTGTGTGCACAAATATTAAGGTAGAAATGTATTTATCATATCGCACTATGGCACTACTAAATAGTGAATTTACTAAATGCATAATTTTATATGGGCCTTTATAAAACAATTGCCTATTTGAGAGCTGCGTGTTCATCGATGAAAAAACGGTGCTGTAAAAGCGTAGTGAGTAAATACATCATTCATTGCCTTCTCGAAGTAATTTAGTGTGATGTGATGTGAGGGAGACAGAGAGGAAATGAAAGGAAAAAAGAGCGACAGAGTAGAGGTGCAAAAGCATGAAATCCTAGTGAATCTATCTAAGTAAGTGGCATTCGGAGGAGCCGTTTTCCGGTGACTGAAGTTTTCACGGAGAGTCAATTCTTTGTCTGGATTTAATGAGTCGACTTGTGTGAGTTGTGTGGTTTTCTTTGCCTTAGCTGCCTACTACGAGTACCTTATTGCATGTTTGCACTTGTGGTGTAATTCAGCCTGCTCTTGTCATCTGTAGCTTGTACTGTGTTTGTTTGCGTATGCGAAGTGTGTATGTATACAAATGGTATATAAAGTACAAGTTTTTAGACTGAGGTACTACGAAAGAAGTGGAAATGAAGGAGCATCCATAAGATTTACCAAAGAAAACAGTAACTGATAGGGATATTTACGTCGGGTGTGTTGATTGTATTTATGTAGTGTGTTATAATGTTGTGTTGGAGTATTCTGCATGCTTTTAGTACGTAGATAGTATGTAATGCATGTCGTTGTGTGTCAATGTGATGCTAATGTAAAGAGAACAGAGAGCGATGCGATGTTCGGATTTTTTATACCAACATAGACACACACGCTGGCTCACTCCAAGAAACTATATCCTTATAGTATGAATCAGGAGTACATATTAGTTCACTGGGCTGGGTATCAAAGAAAGATATATCTTGTTGGCGGTGATTCCTCCTTTAACTTGTTATTTTATGTAGGCAAGCAAGGATCTAATCTGTACATTTTAGTATGTGTAACTTTGGTGTACATGTAATGTTCCACATATAGAGGTAAGTCGAGACTTGTTTAGAGTCGCGGTCTCTGTTTGTATGAAACCATTTAGGATTTGATAGGAATTAGTTATTCAGTTATAATGATATGTCCTTGTGTACCCGCGGTATAGTAGGAGCGACCCTCCACAATCCTCATGCAGTTAATTTACAAATTCTTCATGTATAATGTGAAGCGGTAACTCCAGAAGTTGAGAAATGAGTTACAGGATTTCGTACAAATCTAGCGTTTGCTCAACTCAAGCCAAGCTAAACCACCAGCAGACCGAAGCCCACCTTTACAATTCACAGTAAGTAGTATCTCAGTGATCTGTAGTAGCACAGTGGTTTACTACACGCCCGGCTAATGTGCACGGTTGAAATGGAAGCAATGAAAATGAAAAACATTTGAATCAAGTCAACTTACGTTAAGTTACATTAAGTCAAGTGTGTCTGTAAAACACTCTTAAGTGTAAGTAACTAACTAAGTAGAATGTTGAATGTGAAGGAAATGAATGTTATTTGTTAGTGTATCCAAGAAAGCAATGAAAAATGCCAAAACGGCTTCTGCAAAATTAACTCAGTCAAGCACTCGTGTGTATTTAAATTTCCGAGTCACGCAATGAACAAGAAATACGAGGAGATGGAAAGATCGTTTTAGTATTTCCACTTTACGCTGTTTTGTTGGTATGCATACGTCTATAAAGTCATTTTACGACACTATATAAGATGTATAGTGTTATTACAGGGAATATACTTTACTTTAGACACTTTGTTGTAGTATGTATTACAAGTGCACCACTCTCGGTAATGCTCCAAAGCAGGGAAAGAAATGTGAAAATTTCTCGTTAAAATTGCGAAAATTGTGCCAAAAACCGAAAATGTCTTTCAGCATGCTTTTCTCCTGCCATGCTGTACGATTCTTACCATACCGTGCTGTAGTAAAGCGTAACTTAAAGATTAGCATTACACTTAAAACTTACTCGCTCTTGCACACATAAATGTTGGGTTTTTTAGTAGAAAGTGGAGCTAAACCACCAACTACTACACTTACTGTAATGTGATGTTCTTTCCTTAATGTCGACTTAATGATGTGTGCCGGTTTCCGGTTGTTTTTTGGGTTAAACTTTTTTCGACTCCTAATACAATGTGAGTAAAGTTAAATAATGTGATGTATAATGTAATGTAAAAATTCTCGCGGATGCTCCTTCTTCTTAGGAAAGTGAAAGAAGAAAATATATTACTACTACCTAAGTATGTAGGAACACAAATCCTGAGACTTGTTTGTAGCGAGTCACACTACATGCAAAAAATTCTCAACTCAAGCAAAATAACAAAGAATTCGGGCATCTCGGATCACTCGCAGCTTTTCACAACCAGAACCTTCAGTTTTTCATTCATTTCATCCTGTTGTCTTCTCCTCCACGGTGGAGTTCCTTGATTTGGTGAGCAACAAGACAGACAGATTTTTTCGACGCTTTTCATCTCCTCTTGCGTTACGTTACGTTTACGAATGCATAAGGCACACTTATCTATGATGGTGAGTATACGGGGAAATGTTAGAGCTCTCATTTCACCATAAGAATCCATTCAACTTCCGACTCATTTCACTATAGACTATAGACAAATGCTATTTTATTATGTTCCGTCCCCGTATATATTTTCTATTAGTCTAAAGTATGTAATCAAGTGGATGGTAATGTTTCTCTAGGAAAATCGAGCCAAAGGGAACACAGCTGCGGTAATGAAATTAAATGTTCATTTCGAAATGAACTGTCAGGCAGCTCTGTGGAAATTAGTCATTTGAACATTTATTTTACTTACCTACACACATCAGTTAAATTTAGCCCTTCAAGAATCTCAATCAAGTTTTTTCTCAGCGAACTCATCTTAAGCTTGCAATGCAATCCCATACATAAGAGTCGCATTTAATAGAGGAAAACTTATCTACCTAATTTAATATAACTAGTCTTACCTAACATAGTGCATAACATTTAGTCTCTGCCTCAGTGGAAAGAAGCAATTTATTTGGCTAATGCAAGTAAAATTAGTTTTCTGAAATGTTCCTCCGCCGAGCGGTGCAATGTTCCAACTCCAACTCAATTCAACGGGAATGGCAGAGATGAGATTAAAGTGCAGTACTAAAAGTATTAGCTATGAATGAAATACACATATCCAAACGTATTGCCTCATTTTTTCTCCAGCTTTCCACCATCATCATCTCCCAATCTGCATAGATGCTTCCTTCCCTTCGCCAAAATCTCTCAAGTGAACCCTTTTGAATTGAATTCAACTGAACTGATGCGAGTAACAATGGAAAAGGAAAATTGCACAAATAATTTGGCATTTCCTTTTTTGGCCAGTTCATCTTTCTAGTCTCATTATACATAAACATTCGTTCACATCTGCACATAGATTCTACCATCACAGTACCAACTCCTAGTAATATTTGTACAAATGTTAGATACCTTGTCAATCCAACTCAATTGACTTGGACTTCAAACGACCCAACATACAAACGAAAACGTACTTTGCCAGTAAAACAATACTCATTTGTACTCCCTACACACCAAACCCTATACTGCTGATAATATACTGCTCTCACCCTGTAATAAAAGTAAAAGTCAAGTTAAAAAATCTACTTCAATTTACGTTATGGTATATTATGTGTTCTTTAGTATTCTAACAACACAACGACTTTAGCACGTCACATAACATTACAACAGAACCAGACCAGACCACTATACATACAAAGAGGGAATGTTAACATTAACATTTCAATTCCGCGATGAATCCAGTCAAGCCAAACTAAATCAAGCCGGCGTTTGCCTCTTTGTTGAGGAAAGGAATGGAAACAAACGAGAAACTGTTTTTCTATCTTCTCGAGACTTGGCTTCAATAAACTCTCGTCACTCAATCGGCAAACACATGCGCCGAATTTTTTGCTCTCCTTCAAACAAACTCTCTTAAAAAGGAAATTATTACGACTTCCTAATCATTTTTAATTTCGAATACACAGTTTACTCCGCCAACTTTCCAGCTTATCTCCTCCATTGTTTAAAATAGTTACACTGAAAAAAAACAACAAGCAACCTTGTAAATTACTTTCAAACATAATAGCCAATAGCACTTTTAAACACACACTCTTAGGTAAGCATTAGCACTTATATTTAAATATTGTGATATTCATTTTATACTAGGCTACTTGTGTTGTTCCAGTAATGTAAACAGCAGCTGGTCATAGCACAGCAACTCCGTCTGTTAATTCCTCTCCTTATGTTCCAGTCTAAAAGGTTACCATTATCATGAAAACCAGTTGATATTCCTGTCAAGAAAACTTGCTGCAAGTCGCACTCACTCTTGTTACATCCCAGATATGTTATACTTATTCACAGTTTCTTATCTCACAACGACATGATTCTATTGCTACTCCATCCAACAATGCTTATAAAATTAAAATTACCATTTAAGGAGATGATGATGCGAGCCATGGAGTTGATCATCAAAATGATAATCATCATCCACTTGATGATAATGGCGACGATGACGAGCTTCTTGTTTCTCTTCTCAACTTTTCTTCAAAATTGCGTAGATGTGTACTCTTATTATATAATAATGTGTACAACAGTATAATTTTCAATTTTCTGACTGCAATGTGTTTTTCAAATGCCCACACTTTTTTTGCTTTTCTTTGTTTTCCTCAAGGAAGATTCTATGTATGATTGATATGTATCTGTAAATCTTTTATCGTCGCAAAATGTGCGAATACACAAATAATTTTTAGTGACTTTCATCAGCATCGTCAATTCTAAATACATTTATTGACAACAAGATAGTTGATTTTCTTGATTTTATACTGTAGGAGGTATAATAACAATCGTTAATTTGCCTAAATTATTCATTCGAATGAAATTATTTTCTATTCACTACAGAACAATACATTGTTAATTGTATTTCTCAGCTGCGTTGCTAAAATGTTCTTTGTGCTCTATTGTTTGTCTGATAGGTATTTTGCATTCAAAGCAAAAATGCGTGTTTCGTTTTATCTTTCTCAAAGTGTGCTTTTTCTTGATTTTCCTTCAAAAATTGACTCAATGCCAAGTCCACCTTTGTGTAGATGCAAGTAGGTAGGTATCTCTTCTCTCTTCAAAAACAGAATCAAGTCAAGTGACACGAAGTCTATGTCAGGCAAGACAAGAAAAGAGAATTTTCAATGAAAAAAGAAACAAAAGACAATTCATCAATGACAAGTTGATTTTTTGAGGTTTCCTTGATGGAAGGTGTAAGATGAAGATTGAAGATGGTAAGTTTTTTGGAAAACTAAAAATATACCACAAAACTATACTTTAAGAAGACAGCACAAGTCATCCTCTTGTTTGTAAGTACAGCAAACTTTTCATAGGTATTATTACATAAAAGTATCATTATATGCAATATCGTCAGCCAAAGAAAAGAGAACAATGCAGTTGTGCTTCGGAAAATAGGCTCTCGAGGAAAATGGAAAAAACGTATTATTCTGAAACATTGAAAAAGTGCTTAAAGAGTGACAGATGAGGAAATCGTAAGTTTAACCTAAGTAGATGTCTAATATTCCAACATAATTCTGTGTTGCCAGAATGCATTTTCAGTTTAAAGTGTTGCAGATGAGACAATGATAATAATAAGAGCCGACGAATCTCCAGCGCAGCGTATCACCACAGGTATCTTCTACTACACTAAGTCATTTTTAATATCTATAATAAATTGAATAGATCCAAGTGAAACCAGCTAAGCTATTAGTTAATTATTATCGTATTCTGACAATCAGTCATACATTTTACAACACATTTAGGATATAAACACAAAGATAGATACGCCTTTCCTATATGTATCTAAATAATATCATTTTATATTTCTAGTCAAGTTTGTCTATTTGTTGCAAGCTGGAAAAGTCAGATAGTAGCATATGTTTAGTGTGTTCGTGAACTACAAAAGTATGATACTTTTACAGATACTCCATTACAGAAATCAAGGGTATAAATAATACAATGCATAATAGAAGTGATTTTTTGCTCCGTTTTACTTTGCATCACATTATTGCCATAAGCAATGGTGTGGCTGCACTATTAGAGACTTGGTTAAATAGAGAATGTTCTGTCCTGCATGTCCTAAAGCCTCGTAGCAGTTTATCCCTGGAACATTTGAAAAGACTCTTGATTAGAAATGATTTTTTTCATTCCATTTGAATTCATTTCGTCTCATTTCATGTCTTTCGTCGACTTGAAAAGAGTTACTTTTATATGAGCGAATAATATCTATCTGTCTTTAAGCTCTATTAGAGCCAAACATAACTTCTCAGAATGGTTGAAAATAATATTATCTCGAAGCTACCCGCTCCATACACTATAAAAGGGTATAACGCGTAGTATTAAATGATTCTTCAATTATCTGCAAGGAAGGAGGGTTGAAATAAGTAGATTCAAGGAGAAATTGACGGGCGTGATGAAGCTTAAGGAATATTTTTCTATCTTAGTCATGAAATAAAATGTGGATAGACAGTTGTTACTTCTTTTTTAACCTTTCCTCAAGTCCACAGTCATTTTGTCGTCTCTTTTGATTTGGTTCATTGCATAAAACATGAATTAAGAGTACTTAAAAGTTTTTAGGTAGGTAGTAAGTTCTGTACTGTGGTACGTTAGTGTATTGTGTGTGAGGAAAATAAACGTGTCCACGTAATATATTTATGTACCACAATTTTCTATCTTTATACATTAAGTATGTGACCAAACTAGCAAAGCAAGGTAATCCTTAGTAGCAGCATTACCATGAGGTAGTATTTACTACACAGTGGATGTCGTCTTTAATTGATAGGTAGCCGGTGCTGTTAGTAATGAAAGGTATATAGTTACTCACATATATGTAAGTGGATATAAAACAAATTTATATCTGTGTATCTTGATTTTGTATCATGTACTATTGACTCAATGGTATGCATAAACGCATTTGTACATGATGCTTAGTAATCGCTGCAGAGTGTGCATTTACTGCATACCCAAAGATTTATAGGATGATTATTATTCGACTGTGATGTGATGGTTCAGCTGCAAAATTAGATGTTTCTATATGTGCTATTAAAGTATGGGAGCAAACATGAGGCAGAACAGTTAGAGATACACAATTAGGGTATATGCAAGTGAATGCGACGAAATGCCATCGCATTTCAAGGCATTGCATCACACGAGTGAATAATGCAAACAAAGCTCTTGACTAAAAAGCCAAGTCAAGGGCTCAAGCCGAAAACTGATGAGTTGTGTCGTTGTGTGGCTTGACTTCGTCTGGCATAATAAAAATACATAGCTAGCATGAAATGGAGGATGCATTCCCTTACATATACATTAGGCACTTCACAATAAGTCAAGTTAGTCATTGAGATTTCTTGTATAGTGTTATGTGAGTCGTCTTGCCTAATTCTAAGAAATCCGATTTAAGAAAAGAATAAAATCTTAGTAAAAGGATGAAGTGTGTAAGAATGTTAAAAAAGATTGAGTCTTGCTTGGAATTTCCTTTTCTGGGTATAGGTATGAACGAACATCGACATTATTTGTTTCGTTGATATTTCATGACTTGTCAACGACATAGAATGTTTCTGCGTTGATTAGTTCGTTATAGGCGTCTTATATTCCTTTCTTCGGTATCAGTATCTTTGATAGTGTGAATGTTTTCCTAGCTTTATATGTGTTATTAGCTAATTCTGCTCATTGTCAGCTTTGTAGACTTGACTTGACGGTTTGAGCTGATATACCTAATTCGAACGTATCCTATTTGCAGCAAGAAAATATTCCACATCCGGGCATTTTATCATCTTTTTTCTCTTCGTGAGCGTTTGCTGTGTGTGTCTCACACATTTGAGTCGGGCTGTGAAATTTGTTTTTCTTTGTGATGTGATAGGGAAGTTTTCTCAGTAAAGTGGGCTGGAATATTATTTTATTTTTAAATGAGTCTATTAAGCCAACATGACATTATTATTACATTTTATTCAGATTGATTGCAGTGTAAGTAATAATGTAAATCGTCCGACGAGTCGCGTCGAGTCGAGCCGACGAACGTCTTCTTAAGCATCCTCTCCACTAAGAAAGTTCAACGATGCTTTGTGGCGAAATAATTGGTAGCAATTATCTTTTGCCATGTAATCTACACCAAGGAGAAATTGTGGTTAAATGAGAATTCGCAACAATATAATTACTATGCTACACAATGCACAAAATTTCCATTGTATGCCACATAGATAATGAACTTTGTCCTTATACTGGACTGGAAATACATCGATTTGTTTAGCATACTTAAGTAGAAGTATGATAACAATAAACGTTCTTCTCTCCTTTCAGAATTTGCATTAATTAATTTTCTACTAATGTGCAAAATATCACATTTGCGTTCTTATTGCATTTCAACATGATTGGACTGCATTAACAAAGAATTACAATTAATTTTTGTGTGTTTGTGCGCAGCTTTGTTACAATTTCATTTTGTGAGTCGAGTCATGTAAAATATAGAATGTCAAGTCAAGATGAGATGTCATGTCAAAGAAACATTTAACAATTAGTAAAATATAAGTATTAGTAGGAAAATGAATTGAATTTGCAAAGTAAATTTCTTGCTGAGCCAATGGAAGTCATGAGAAGAGAAGTGAACTCTTTAAAATGCTAAACAGTGCTTATTTTTTAAGATTTATGTTTAATGTGCAATTACTCATCGGTTAACTTACATTATATTAGATACACACATAATAAGTGCATGTGCCATGCCATAAGTTTGCTTCAACAAGAATCTATACAGTAATAACATTTGCTTATTCGCTTCATTGGACCAGACTCTATTTTATTTTCAAGTCTTTGTAAGAGCGTCTCGGCCGTCCTGCTTGTCACCAGTTAAGTTAGGTTAACAAATTCAAGTCAAGTCAACTCATTTCGTTCGCAATCAGCTCACCGTACCATGTCACAGAAAAGCCATACAAAGCAAGATTTGATTTGCAATGTGAGCAGAAACGTGTTTTAAACGCAAATTTCCACCAGTCATTCTCTTATTACTTACTTACATGAATGTGGTTGTTTGCATATTTCTTTGGGTGGTTGATTCCTCTGTATTGGTTATAATATGGTTATGTTAGGTGGGTTGTTAGTCAGACTCTCTTCAAATTATGTATTTTCTGTAGGTACTCACATCTCTATAATATTGTTTGCCACCTTTCATTTCACTGGCTAAGCTAAGATTCTCCAGCTTTTGTTTATACTTTGTAATATCTGTAATATTGTATGACCATTAGTTAAGATTGAGATTCTTGGAGTGATTTTTAAGTCTGAAAAGTCGGCAAGAGGTCTTAGGTACGTGTTGATACGTAAGCAAAGAGAATTTTTGGTTCACCTTAAAACTCCTCTCCATTTGAAACACATTATCTGCGTTTACAACACAGCAGAGAGCAATAGGTTACTTGACTAGCTTATTGTTATTGTTGCAGCGAAGGATTAAATTCACACCAACTTACATACACCACTAACTAACAGGTTCCTTGTCAATATTTATTGCCACGCGAGGTTTCAGGTTCGAGAAACTATTCCTTAGCATTGTATTGCTGTTAACTTGACATTTCTGGATTTTAAGAGTACGTCGAGTAGACGAGAGCAACTTTGTATTGTTTAACGAGGGGAAACTCTAGAAAAGTAAATGTCTGATCTGAGCTGAAACAATACTACAAATGCGCATAAATATTTCAAATTACTACTTTTCTCCGTCTTATCTCGGTACTTAACTCACCTATATGTAAATTCTTCGCCTTATTCCCAAACCAAAACTCTAAAATCCAAACGAACCAAACCTACTCTGCAATATAATATAATATATCAACAATAACATCCCACAATGCATTACCACCTGCAATTCAATCTAATGCAATTCAATATCATAAATATACAAGTACTTATACTAGCAGCACGTAACCCAGCGTATATATCGAGAGAAATCTCCTATTCTACTCTCTTTAAAATTCATGTGTTGCTGCATTAGAAACTAAACTATTTTCCTTTTTCACTTATTACTACTACTTTATAGCTGTAGCCAAAATTCAGAAGTGTTTATGACACAAGTCTCTCACGTTAATTATACTCTTTTTCTTTCCTGGTCTACTCTCCTTGGTGTTACAAATGTGCTATGCTCCTTTTATTTTCTCATGGGGGAGGGACAGTCCTACCAAAGCATATGTATTAGCATTGTCTACAAACAAGGGCCAGGCCCGCAGCACATGGCACAAACCAACCAGTTCACTTTGTAATATGTAGTTACTTACGTATTGACATAATGCATGTATATCACCTTCTTATCTCCAACATTTCATATCAACCCATTTCCAATTACAAATCTCAGTAGTGCCCCTAATCTCGAAAATTTGTTCACATTATCTAGTTACATTAGGAAATATCAATTAACAACTGTGGGTGGGAGGACTGGCTCCGCTTCCCTTCGTTTATTGTTAGACTAGGATTTAATTTGTTGTTCTGTTCAGATGAGAAAACTTGGCTTTCGGGACAATTAGTATCCTTCTCACTGCTATACTACTAACTCACAACAGTAGTAACCGGTAATAAGTAGACTATTGTAGCAATTATATTCATTCCAGTCCACAGCTCTGCATATGTGAGGACGTGTGTACGTAACGTACGATTTGGAGCTTTTAGTGCGTGCTGGGCTGTAATATCTTTCTCTGTGTATAAAACACAAGAAATTATTCGGTCTGGCCTTTGTTTAACTTAACAAACTAGTAATTAATCACATTCAATTTTGATAAATCACCCCAGCCAATTTATTCTTTCCAGTTTGCATAAATCCTAAATGAATGCATATGCACATTAGTGCATAGCATAAAGGCAGCCGCTCTCCTCCAGCTATAAAACATCTATAAAATACTGCGCAACACCACCACTACCATTTAAATACATCATCATCGTTAGCTTTATTACTGCACACGACGTTCTTTTCTTTGTATGCCTTTCTGTGTATTATGCAGATGGATAACAAATATAGTAGTATGTGTGTGTGGACCTGGTTCTTACGTTGACTATTATTACAACTTTAATGTATAGTCCTGCAAGAGGTACATTTAGTAATGTGAAATCATATTTACTTATAATACATACATAGTACATAAGTAGTAGTAGGTAATAGATATAGTTATACAACAGTGTATGTACAAAATGGAAGTAAATTTAATAACATAAATACAAGAGAATTTATTCAAATCTACTCAGAAAGGCAACTTTATGAGCGTCTGTTCGGAATCTAGTGGAGAACAGAGGAAAGCTACATTAATTTAAACCATTTTAAGCTGAAAAACCCAATCTCTTTTACAAAAATGGATGATGAATGATTTTTCACCCCTTTCATGCTTATGCAAATGATTCATCTGTCTGTCTGACCGTCTCTTTTTGCGTGTAAGTACCTTCGGTTAAAATAAAACGGCTTTAGAGCAAAGGAGAGGCAAACGAGAGCATGCTACTTCTAAATATACCTCACAGCCAATATATGTAAAATAGGAATACGTAAAATTATATAATAAGATATTACATACATTAGATTATCAGAGGTCCTACTCGGTTCTTGTTAGACTGTAGTTTTTAGTCATTGGTTTGCATATTGTATCCCATATGGACTTTTCAACAAAAAACTCTCTCCCCTCGATGCATTTCATTTCATTTGTTTGTCTCTTCTCAACTCAGGGCTCTCTACTACAGTACAGTAAAGTACAGACCGGGAAAACAGCCATCAATGAATAAAATATCAAATGAAAACACAAAAGTGAAGTAGATGTATGCATATATACACTGTCTGTGCTACTCCTTACCTCTTCTTCTCATCTGAATATACAGATATCATAAAAACTCTCAGGATAAAATATACTACGTAGTAAAATTATAGGTAATAAAAGCAAGGGCTCTTCTCTGTTTTCCTGTTACTCTCCTGCATGCATATCCGTGCAAGTTAAGCCATGCCCTACTTTACATTAGCTTAGCTTAGTAACTTACGTCAGTTTATCGTTAACTCAACTCTTTCGACTTGGACGCATTTCCCTGTTTTATTTATTTCGTTTTGTTGGCCATATCCGCTCATTCTTTCACATGTGGAAGTTTGGAACTGAGCGACACGATACCCAAATCTTAATATAGCGAATATATTACATAACTTAAAGACATGTATTTCACGTATTTCATAAAGACATATGCCCAACTGCAAATCCTTCCATCCTTTAAGAGCTTTTGAATCAATCCGTTATTGCATTTTAAAGTTTTCCTGTCCGTGTCACTCAAATAATAATAGCTCCGAGTTTTTTCCGTGTTCCATTCTCAAAAAGTTTAATGTAACAACGTGTATTTGCATAATTTCATAACTTAGATGAACTGGTGATTGATGATTTATGAATTTTGTAGAATCCAACAAAAACATATGCATAAATGTCGTGCCTTCATCTGCTCCAGGGTTATTATCCGTCGTCCCCTCTCGTTCACTTACTGTGTAATACAACAGAAGCGACCAAAAGTCCTCTTACCAATTTTACTTTTGACTTTCATTCTACAAAACTCATTAAAATATGCATTTTTCATGACTGGAATGTATGCATTCATTGTATGTTCCAGTATAAAGGTAGACCGTATGCATACAATCTTACTCCTATCGAACTTATTTGCATATTATAAACATTTTCATTTCTATTGATCTAAAATACAATGGAAATACATTACCTTAACTCCAGTACGCACATACAGCAGCGCGGATATTTACAATGGTGTCATTTGAATATGGAGTTTTATTTTAACTCACATAACTTTGCGACTGATTTGCATGCAACTCTATTTATGCATACATTAAACTTAGCTTGGTGAATAACAACATTATATACTATGCTACATACTCGCTTTGCATGCTTTAAGCTCTTAAATATTTTCACCCTTTCGCATATTTGACCTAATGAATTGATCAAATAAATCAAAAGTATCTCTATAACACACTATAATGATTGATTTCGTTTGATTTCTATTGATGTAATGATTTTATTTCTGTGATTGATTAAAATGATTCAGATCAAAATTCAGCATCTCTCTAAGTAAATGCAATATCACATAATCAGCAACGGTGCTAATGGATTTACTTTATTTTTTGTTGCAGATTGGTTTGGTGTATCGTATAACGAAGCGTGAAAGGCAGCGAAGCGACAACAATTACATTAGACTGTCAACTCAGAGTCTTTCGTTGCACTAGGTCAGTTGAGTCGGATGAGAGCGAAAGTTATCAACCTATGCTGAACATATGAGAATATTCCAAGCTTATCTGCAATACTACAGATAAGATAAAAGGATCTGTATGAATAACAAGTTCACAATCCCACAATGTCAACTATTGCCGGAATGTATTTTTTGCGAAATGCCGGAACTCCTGGACAAGATATACAACCCCCAGGTTTGTTTTGAATTTTGCTGTTTTGATTTTGTTACAACATCTGCCGATTTTGCATCCTAAATGTTGGTTGGTAAATTAGGGGCATTAGTATTGATTCCCTTTTAGACATAATTTAAATGACTTATCCATAGAATGTCAAGGTTCTGTTATGTAATGTAAGTACGAGTTTTAATGTGGCGATAAGAATTTATTGTGATAATATGATGCGATGATTTGATACGAGTCTCGTGTTGTAGATTGATAGCTAGAGTCACAGAAGTGCAGATGAAGATATAAAAGATAAGATTGATACTCGTTGGTGTTACAACACATTACATACTTATTAGCAAGTTTGTATCTTGTATCTTTAGTGTGTTCGATTCAATCTTGTGTGTTCTTAACATCAGACTCCACTATATTACATCCCATTAGAAGGCAACAGCTCTCATCACATCGCACCATCTAATCGCAAGCAAGCTGATGCTGCTTCGCATATGCATTAAGCTCTGGCGTATTCTTGCATTACATCTACGCATGCAGGCATACGGTTATGTGTACTGGTACTTACTCAGGTGTAGTAGACAAAGTATTTTGTACTCCGTTAAGTATACACATGGGAAAGTATAGTTAGTTAGCTGAAATAAAAAACTCGGTGAGCACGTGCCGTCGACCGAGAATTTATTATACAACTGAGCACAAGAGAAGAACACTAGAGCACACCGTGTGAGGCTGTGTTCATCTATAGCAATAGAGATAGTTATGCCTTTACATAGTTAAGTACATTGATTCTATATACTTTACCATTATAAATGAAGTAATAAGTGTGCGTAGACCTACTAAGTATACATTTGCATTAGCTACAGATGTAATGCAGTTGAATGTATCTCTAGCGTTAGCTTACTTTTATTTTCTTTGCAGTATCTACTAGCCAAGTGTAGGACAAGCCAAGCACACATTTTCTTTGTGCTATAGTGTAGTGAGCCAAGTAAGAGCAGAGAGCATTGTATTGTGTCCTATGTAGTTGTATCTTCTTCTAGACAGACAGACAAACAAGAATATCTCTAGTTAAATGTGCATACATGCATCACATTGAACCTCCGTTCTGTAGTAGTTAATCTATCTGTACTGTTCATCTATAGAGAAGTGCAACCTTTATTTTTTAGTCTTGCTTTGCTGCTAATGTTCTATAGATCCAGTCTACTCTGCTCTTTAACTACCACTACAATGCCATAACAATTGCATTGTACCACTACTCACTTTAAGGATGAGCACAATGCAGCAGAATATGATAGCTGAGTAAGTGTGTACATGTAAATGCACTGCATAAGCACTTTTATTATTAAGTTACGTAGGTTGACTCACTTCTCTATACTATCCGACTACTATATAGTAGCAATATACATTCTCAGATCATGACAAGAAATCTCATCCTAATGCAATCTAGTCTACTGCAAGTGTGCGTCGCGACTCTCCCGAGCACTGCAGTTACATAAGAACTTTTGCCGAACTCAATTGATTGTCAGTAAGAAGAAATGACAGACCAACTATAATATCTGCACTAAAAAGCTGAGTATTAGATATACTCGCTTTGTTGACTCATTTTGTTTTCAGTTATAAGTGCAAACTATTGTCGACATGTAAAGTGTAGCAAATGCATTAGTATGTAAATAGATGAACTTTACAAGATGTTGTCGCAGAAGCATATTATCGTGCTGACTTGTACTTTCTTTGTGTCTTCCACTAGTATTAAAAAGCATAGTCAACAAGTCTTTGCCACAATTTATGTGTATGATACTTAATTTTCTAGGAGGATCAATCGAGTAAATGTGATGTAGATCTTATATCGGGATCCATGTTAAATGTACCATTTTGGTTTTCCAGGTTGTTCAGTTGTGGATTCAGAATCTAATCTTAATTTATCAGAAGATGATAATACCAGTTGTAGTGCCAGGTAAGCGAATTTTACGATTTGGATCTTTGATTGCCATGTACTATCTACATATTTAATATGCCAATTTTTGTGTAGTGAAATGGGGTGCGATTTGACGACATCAGCCTCACACAATAACAACAACAACAGTAACTCCTCGTCAAATTCGCGTAAAAATAAGCGAAAGAATTTCAAGCCGAGAAACATCACAGAGTATGCCGGGTCTGATGAGGAAGAAGGCGGTGAGCACGGAGGAGGAAAATCGCGCCATAATAATCACAACCACCATGGGATTTCGCCGCATAACACTCGGTCGAGTAATCACCACAACCACACGAGTAGTCCCAATTTAAAACAGAGTGTCCCTAGACCTGAAAATAATTACAATTACGACGAAGACGACGAAGGAGACGGTGACGGCGAAGGTGACTACGACGAGAGTGAGATGATGGCGAGTCCAGAGGGAGATGCAGACATGGAGGACAATAATAATATGAGCAGTCGTAATGGGGATGACTTGGACGAGATGGACACGGACGACGAGGGTGACGGCGAATTTAATGAACATGATGATGGGGATGGACCTCTTGACCTGAGCGAAGTTCAGAATGGTAAGTAGCAGAGTAAAGTGAAGGATTAGAAAATAGTAAAAGAATAAGTAGTAACTGGGGATGTTACGCCTGCCCGTCTGCCAACCACCAGTCAGCAGTCAGCACTCCTAAACAATAATGAGCCAGTTTTTCTTCTTAAGCTTCTGCACTCTATCCTCCCCTGCTGTTACTTAGAGCTTGTCCAGTCCATTCCAGACCAAACCAGTCCTCTTTCTGTCTGACATGAGATCAACATTTCGGCTCTAAATCTTTAGAGAAGGGCAGACGAGGCTTCTTAACTCAACACCTTGTCTTTCCATCCCCTTTGACTACAATAAAAGACATGCTAAAAGTTAAAGTTTACTAAATGAGCCGGTTTCTTCCTTTTTTCCCCTACAGACTCAAAGCGACTTTGGAGGAAACCGAATAAAGAGTCGTTGATGAATCCATTGGGCAGTCTAAATAATAATAACCTGCACAACCCTTCCTCTATGAATAATTCACACTCTGTTGGCAATCATGGACACTCCATTAACAACAATAATATTGTTCATTTCCCTGTCTTGGCTATGGACTTAACTCTTGCGGGCAGAAATCCAGAAATCTACGAAGATGCACGTTCAAATGATTTAATGATCACCAGCAGCACGGGCAGCAGTAGCAATAGTATACACAATTTGCCTACTAATAATAATTCTGCAGTGTTGACCGATTTTGCGGAGAATACGATGAAAGAACTCTTAGGACTTTATGGAATTGCACAAAATCTACAACAAGGTAAGAGAATTGTCTACAGTATTTTCCTAGCGCGCGAAATGCTAACTGTGTTTTTGAATATCCACATGTAAGTTACTTAGGTATATTAAGATGAGATTTATGCACATTTTCTTCTCCCAAAAAGGAAAAGAGGCTTGAATTTAAAATGACATTAGAATAATACGTATAGGAACTTATAAGGCGTTACTTAACGTTAAATTCTAGAGTATTTGCCAAGAGAATCTAAATTCCTGAGAAAATAACACTAATTCCAAATAACAATGGACAAAGGCTCTGAAAATGCCATAGTATTACAGAGCATTTTGCAATCAGGCATTTGAATCTAACTTGGTCTTCGGGATTAGAGCTACAATTACAATTACTATGTTCTTTCTGTAGATATTATTTAGTGTTGCTTCATTCTGCAAGCTGTGTATTTAAACAGAGACCTAGAATGAATAGTTGAAATGAAAAGCATTGTTTTATTTATATGAAAATATTGCACACCTTAACTCTGCATTCACATTTGAGTCATATGAAATGATTCTGTTGTGGTGCGATTTAAACACTAAGTCTGAATTCTGACTGATAGAACACATTTACATGTCATTCCTTACAATAGGAATTTGATAGTAATGTAATTGTACTAGTAACAGTAATGGCAGCCGTAGGTACAGATATGACGCATCATAATCATAATATTCGAAAGCTTAAAGCTACTGCTGTGAGGATAAATAAATCAACGTTTACGAAATCTTCTCGAAGAAGAAAGATATTCTCTGGGTATGGATAAATAGTTGAAGGATTCGTTTCTATGTACTTACAGATATTTGTATTGTTCCTTATGGAATCAAGAGATAGTTGAAAAATGTTTGCTGCCTTGTCTTGAATGTTGCATGGATGCACTAGTAATAATAATAAGTATGAGTATACGTTATACAGTATTTACGTTACATTTTATATTCAGATGGTTGTGTGATAGAGATGAGGCAGTAGCATGACTTTATTACATAAAATACAATAACGTCTATGTAATCTACAGAAAGTTGAGTAGAATAGATAGGCGAGTAGTGTAGATAGATAGATAAATAAATCCGACTCACTCACTCACTCAGTCTGCCCAAAAATGGAAATGAGGAGAAAAAAGGAACTTTAGTAAAGAAAGAATGAAAGAAGAGATGGATTGATGCTTACTTTATGCTTTATGCATACTTTTAACTTTCTAGCTTTATTTTACTATGCTGGGCTGTGCATCTGTGATCTGATGTGTCCTATCAACTCGTATTTTAAGCAGTATTAGTCGAGTATTAAAGATATATCCACGCATATATTATTTAGGAGCCTAATAAGTATACTGCGATCTGTAAAGCTGTCTTTAGGGCTGATGATAATGTGACTCAGCTAAAAAGTTTAACCTCTTCAGTTAGAGTTGCTTGGATGAATCTTAGAGTTTAGTTAAGTCTTTCGTTAAGGGAATGCGTTTCTACTTTGAAAAAAAGAATAAGAAAGACAAGGCGAGCTGCATTAAAAAAGACAAATCTCAATAGGGAAACTCAATTCAAGACATCCAATCTCAATCTATACCCTTCACATCCTATTACCAAACCAAAATTTAATGTAAAGCTCTTTCTTCACTATTAGCTAACACAACATCAGAGTGTGTTACAATTCCATTGTGCTCGAACGTACGACTCCGCCGCGTTCCCACTTACCCTTATGCTATTTATTATTCTCTGTTTTCGACTCAGCATTCTGTCCTACATAATTTAACCAATACATTTCCCTTCAGATACTCTCTTAATAAGTACAAATACGATCAGTCTCATCAGCTCTACACTCCATTATAAAAATAACAAAGTGCTCCGAGGATTCTCTATGAAAATAACGAATTGTCTACATAATTATGAATGTACTCTATTAGTAGTTGTGTCCGACTCTGGCAACTTACTAGCTAATTCTATTTAAACGAATACAAATGTGTTAGCAGGGCGAACCGACTGTTTACTAATGAACATTATTATTAATATCAACACAAGCATCCCTAATAATAGTAATGATCAGCACCGCTCTCTTCCTGTCATATAGTTACTTATTGGTTTGACCAGTTCAACCAGGATATTTCTTACTCACCTTACCTTCAACTTCAAAACTTATTTAAATCTCGACTGTTTAGAACTCAACACTTAAATATTGAAATCTAAATAGTATAGCAATAATATCATCAATATTAATTAAGTATATAGCAATTTTTTTAAATTATAATACTTAACAGGTTGTCGTATCTCTTTAAGTTTAAAGCAGATTAGAATTCAATTGAGTAAATTTTTAATATTTCATGAAAACCGTGAAGTCGCAGTCAGTAAAGTTGTAGATCTTGAAACAGGCCAAGATTGTTTTATGATTCTACGGTTGGAGAGAAATTAGCTTTACAAGCTCTTTTCTTGTCACGTCCATTTTGACAAATTTCGTACGGAGGGTCGACAGGTCTTGAGTTACAGTTCGGTATTTATACTTGTGCTTGTACTTACTCTTGTCATGGCAAGGCATCACATTGCACTCTGGTATATTATGCTCTTCGTCGTCAGCCAGGCAGAGTTATCTCCGTGTAATGTAATGTGTTACGTATTGGTCGTATGTGTGTAGTAGTATGAAATGAAATAAAACCTCAGCTCGCTCAGTCAGCAAAAAATTTAGGGACAGACAGAGTGAAACTGAATTGAGTTGGAGATCTCAGTTAAACTTATTACTTTGTCCTTCCTTTCGAACTAGGTTCCTATATTACATATATCCACATGGGTACACATACAATATTGTATGTATACAAAATAGTGTAAAGTCTAGAGTTATTTTGAAGATATTTTTGTCTCTTATATGTGTCTGTCAGTATATAAAGACATTATACACATAAAATATATTATATTTATGTTAGGTTGTATATAAGTAGCTTTGAGGTTAAGTTAATGCCCAAGACTTATTGTTGTAAAATAGTAAGTGAACCTCGACTTGATTTTGATAAGTTGTGGTTGTAGGATCCTATCATCTTTATCATCAGTCAGTCCGTCAGCTAGCTGAGTTCAGTGAGTTAGTTCGGTACCCTTGTCGTTATGTTAGTTAGTGCAGACACGGTGCATACTTTCTTTAGACTAGTCGAAAAATCGAAGAATGTAATGCATGCAATAGGATAATGGATAGAACGGCATGAATGGACACGACATAGTAATATTTATTTTATTTAAAGCACCTTACTTGTAAAGTCAAGAGGAGACAGAAGAGACTAATGTTAAGCTACGCTAACTATAACGAGTCAAGTGGATCGAATAGAGAATCATTTTGTTTATAAATTGCTCTTTTCCGTTTTTTCTCCTCTTTCCCTACGCGGTCTCTCTGCTCTCTGATTGTGAGTGAGAGTACGTAGGTGGAAAGAGTAATGATTCCAACTTAGATTGAGTATTTGTAGTGGAGTGCTCTTTTTAAGTCTTACATACGTAGCTCCCTAGTGATCTTATTGATGTAGTAGGTGTAGTTTTTAAATACGTAGATTTTTCTTTTTCTTGTAGCTACTACACGTGTGTACATATCTTGCATCTCTCTCTGTGATTCCACATTAAATCCTTGAAGTCGAAAAAGTTAGAGTAGCTCACGCTGGCTAAATTTAGAATTGATCTGAACTATCAATCAAATCCAGTGATTGGGAAGATACTTTACGTTTTCCGCATTGAATAGTGAATAGTGACTGGAGCAATCCACAATCAGAGTGCTAATTTATTTTTGCATTGAAATGACGCGACATTAAATTATTACTATCTATGCGAATATCTAATGGTAGTGGGTTGCGCACAGAGAGATATCCTGCTATGTACATTTATCTGGATAATTGTGTATATTCAATAAGCCCTATAGATAAGCACACACGAATGCACTAACGCTATAATGACTGCATAACATACACATGATTAAGTAAAGGTTTCTTACTTTTATGGTAGACTTATTGTTTACTTGCGCAGAAAAGAATTAGTGAATTGTTAGGAAAAGATTACAATAGAATCAGTAATAAGGCGTTAAGAGATCATAACAAGGCAGTTTCATGTACGACGAACAAAAGTCTAAGAATGAGTAAGTAAGAATGAGTAAGTAAGAATTTCCATAAAAGCTCAATAACACGTAATTACTCTCATGCATGCATTATTACATAGCTTCTCTTGTAGATGAGTTAATGAGACAAAAAATAATGGTGTTATGTGATGTTAAAAGCTTCGTATTCATATTGCAAAGAAACAACTCTAGTCTCCCCACTGGATTCCTATCTTTTATGAAAAGAAATGAAAAACCTGTAGAACAATCCGATGCTATTGGTTTGGCTCTATCTTTACTTATAATGTATATGCTCCTACATATGTATAACTCGTGTAATGTATTGTTGGCATTGTGCTAACATAACCCAGGCTAGTCTATCTGGTCTTCTTTTCTTTATGGTTTCATTTGAGTTTGACTTGACTCTCGCTGAGCAGCAGGTCTTCGTGTGCATACTATAATGTAATAAACGTAATGTTAACTGCTACTACAGGTACCTATTGCCTTATTTTATTGTAGGATGGGATACCACAACAGAAAAGAATGCATATTACGCACAAAATAGAATAGATGAAGGGAGACCAAGTGGAATGAGTCAGGTTGACTCAAAGCCAACCCGAGTGAAACTCGGAATAACACAAGAAAATGGTACACGAGGCCCAATTTGTTTCCAATATTATGCAGCTAATGCTGCTTAAGTAAAGCTAGGTGAATACTATTATGCATTATTAGGTATAGAGACAAGGTAATAGGCAAAAAGCCCTGAAAAGTGAAAAAAAGGCTCCTCGAAAATCCATAAATGGCACCTACTTCCCCTAGGGACATTTGTAAACAAAGTTTTGTTTTCTGAAGAAAAGACGAAGGACATGCTGTGCGATAAGTAAGACCGCT
This sequence comes from Tomocerus maximus, assembly GCA_019776445.1. Classification (NCBI taxonomy): domain Eukaryota; kingdom Metazoa; phylum Arthropoda; class Collembola; order Entomobryomorpha; family Tomoceridae; genus Tomocerus; species Tomocerus maximus. The sequence continues at coordinate 32,055 of JABASH010000376.1, forward strand.
CTTTCTCTACTTATGCATTTAAGTGTATTTTATATGGACTTCCCTGTTCAACTTGTGGTTTCTGTGTGTTTGTATTGTATATCACTGCCACAGTCGTGTCTAATGACTGTTTTTGAGTGTATAAACTACTATATATTATCTCTCTGGTTAATGATATGCATTGAGATTGGAATTTATAAATTAGAAATAAAAAACGTTAGAAACTTTGATTGCGTCACATGAGAAGGGATTCTTTTTCTTGGTAGGTAAAGTGTGTATGGTAAGTACACAATAGGAGCATAATGTTGGCCATTAGGCAAAAGCCGTGAGGGATTTGAGAAATGGGGAATGATGGAACGGAATGGGAATCTCAACTCAAATAGACTCCTTAATTCATAAGAATGACAATCACAGCTATCAAATGGAAATCAGAGAATCCTGACTTTCCATGCTATGCCATGTCAGAACGCTTCCCTTCAATACTTTTAGAGTGAACTACATAAGAGTGTTGTAAAATGGTTCAATAGTGAATTCCTCAAGTCTTAAGTGAACGAAAGAACGGGAAAGGGAAACCAATAGTAAAGGAATCGAAGGAGTCAAGTCAGGTCTGAGATAGATAGGATTAGTAAGTTGAGGAATTGAAGAAAAAGTATGAATAGGTCAATTTATAGTGGCGTAGTAGCTGAAGGCAATAGTAAGTTGGAAACGCACGGGATGCTTGGCTTAAAGATTTGAAAAAGTATCTTTTTTGATTAGCTATAGTATCTGTATGTATTTGTGTGAGATGCGAGTTCTTTTCCCGTCAAAGGCAAATCCTACGAAATGATGACCAAGAGGAGGACGGACCTTGAGGAGTTCTCTTTTATCAGCTCGTTCATTTTGAAATATCTATCGTTATTTGTCTTACTGCTGGAAGAAGGGAGTCGAGCTGGTGCGTTTAACTCTTAGTTTTCTTCAGTCACTCAGTCAGAACTGAATACAAGTACAAAAAACATCTCAAAGAATTTTCGACAATGATTAATTATGGAGAAGAGAGGGTTTTGACGGTACGAGGCTGTATTATTCCACATTCTATAGCAAATACGTATAATCCATTGTATTGTGTCGTATCGTAGCATATCTTTATTCACGAGGTTTTAATACCGTGAAACACACTTGGCTTCATCCTTTGGTTTCACTTGGCTTACATTACCTTCGCTACTTTCCTTTGGCTAATACTTACTATAATGAAAATCTGTCAGATATTTTATAGCAACTAACTAACTTACTTAGATGTAACTTCCAGTAAGTACAACTCAGAGCAGAGCATAATGCACCTCTCTCTGACTCAGAGGCTCGACTGTAAAATTCTGTCTTGTCTCGTCTCATGTAGTACATATTTCTTTATAGTGTAGTAGGGTTGTGTTTTGTAAAGCAGCTTTCTTAGATTTCAATTCACCAACTCGTTAAGCTAAAGAAATAAGCCAAACAGTGATTTCAGCCACATTTGTCTAGTTAGTATGAGCATTAAGTCCTTAGAAAATGTATGAATATTTTATGAGTACATCAAGATCGTATATAATGGACCTCTGTTCAGATGAGATACGGAATACTTTTTATTACGACAATATTGTGTTACCAGTAGCCAGTTTTGACTTGACTGGTCTAGGCTTGGACAGGACAGCTGTGCTCACTTCATCTCTTTCCCAGAATACAATATAGAAGAGGACGGAGGTAGACTTATGGACTGGACAACCAAAAGCAAACAGACAAGACAGAACCAAAGCAAGGCAACCATAGATTTACTTTGGGACAGCGGGAGGAATTTTATCGTTTTTTATGCATATTCCTTTAATAGCAATGCATTTTCTATTAGTATCTTTATAGACTACATATACAAGTTACTCTCCATGCATGTGCTTACACACTGAGTTGATAATATAATGCACCCAATGCACATAATTTACGTAAAAGTCAAGAGCGAGTGTTGAGAACGTGTTGAATGTTGAATTTCGACTCGTCACAGTCTAAATTGAATTTGATGCATAGCTTTTCACACGATAAGTTACATCAGAATCACACAATGCCTTAAAAAACTCGACCTGAACTAAACTAAACTGAACTAAATTGTATCTGCCTTAATTTTGTTACTTGTCCCTAGACTATTTATATATACACTATATCAGTATATACCACTTACACTCTCTATAGTGCATGTAGTAATAGAAAAAGAAACACGACGAAGGTGTTCTGTTGTTTTTTCTTGTTCAGCATCATGACGGACTGTCTTGTCTTGTCTGATGTGGCTTTGCATGGCTCAATGTTTCGTCTGGATATGAGTACAAGGAAGGAAAACGAATGAGCACAATGAAGGGAAAGACTTTCAGAGTTGCCCATTTCTCTCTGCATACTCTACCATTGGTGTTAGTATATGTAAGTATCCTTAGGATGAGAATTGTTAAAGAGGGAAAGAGCGTGAAAAAAAATTGACAAATTCGTGTAGGCGTTAGAGAAATTCACTTTCCGGTTTTTAATGAAAGAGTCGGAGCTGGAGTGAGGCGTTACGCAGTAGCACACGCGAGCCGTATTACTGTCAATCTTCAGATTCACTCAGATTTGTACAGAACACAACCAACCACAACTACATTACTCTCATCCCAACATAGGCACATACTAATACTTATTACAGCACGACAGGGCAAGGTAAAGCTAATATGTAGTCTTCCTTGCGTAATATTAAGACAATAAAAGCTGCATGGACAGCCTACCTCCCTACTCTTTCCACATTCAACTCTCTCGTTTGTGTGTTTAATATTCGTTTTTAACTCGCGCTACATATCTGAGTACGAGGTTCGTATTTTACACTGCCTCATGACTTGACGTTTCCCTTATTGCTTTTTGAGCTTTCTGTTAGCTCAACTCAACTCTCAACCGACTCCTCCCATAGCGTCTTAATTAAGCTTTTTAAAACTTTTAACTGGGAAAGGCTAAGGAAATTGAATTCTTCAGGGTATCAAGACATTTTTGTGGTTTTCCTCTTGTAACGTGACCTAAACAGTGTGCATTGCATTTTGGTGCACACATTTTAATTATTATTGACTATAGAATAGTAGATATAGTTATGTTGAGGTATTTGAGTATATAGTCGGTATAGTATTGTATCAGGTGTAGTATATTGAGAAGATGAGCCACAGTTTTTTCAACGTTACTAATCGAAGTATGTACCACTTATGACAAAATATAATTTATGCAAATGAGCTAAATAAAGGAATGTCTATTTGTCATGGCGTTCGTTGTACTATGCCTGAAGGTTAGAAAGAAAACAATGAGAGATGCGATGTGGATGTGATGTATCTGGAAAGTAGTAATGAGTGATGTGCCAGATAGTTAAGTTTAGTCAAGTTAACATCAGATGCTATTGCTAATGGCTTAGCTTCGTGTAAACGAGCAAAGTTCAAATAAAGGTGTGTATTATGCTCGCTTGCACATAATGTATATTAGGTACCCATCATGCCTAGGTAGACTAGCTCCATGCATGAAAAATGCTTTACACAGCAAATTAAGATAATCCACTATAATGTAATAAGTCTGTATTAGCATTATGGATGTATAATGCACCGTGAAGATTTTAAGGTACAGAGAGATAGATAAGACACATTGTAGATGCAGAAGGTGAGGAAATTTAAAAATAGCCTTTAATTTTCTAGTTGGAAATCTTTGTTTCAATCGTGTTGAGACAAAGACAAGCTTGAAACAAAGTAACCTAAAGCAAAAGCAATATGGACACATCACACAAGGTGTTTTTCAAAAGTGCCGTGTCTTGTTGTGAGTGATAGGGATAAGACATAAGAAAATGAGTGTAAGTAGTAAATGCAATAAAGATCGGTCAGTTTGAAGCAGGTCTTGTTCACAATGGAATTAGTATTAATATACGGGCAATGAACTAAAAAAGTAAATATACCCGTTGAAGAATGAATTAGATTTTCATAGGTAGTACGTATAAATGGACACAAAGTACTATGTATGCATAGATAAATCTGTGTAGGGTATTTTTAGGAGAAAAACTAATGGAACAGCCTATCTAAGCAGTAAATGTGTACTACTTTGTGCATCTTGGTACGAAACGAAGTATGTTTTCTGTATCTAAGTTATCTTCTGTGATAATGATAATGGAATTGGTTGTTCATTGTCAGCCACGAAAATAAAATAGCCCATGAGGATATAACCCAAGAGTCTAAGATGCATATGTGTGAGGTTTATCTAGAAGGGAGCCTTGTAATAGTATTGTGTTTGTTATATTTACAATGTACAATAAAGATGAAAAGGATAATAATATAGGTATGTTTGAGTATGATGAAGATAGAAATAATATTAATAGATGCTGTGCATTACAGTACGAAGAGTCGTTAGAAACGAATGGAATGGGATATTGAAGTTTTAAGGGCAAGTCAAAGAACAAGCATATAAACTATTAATATCCCAAACTGTCAAGTGTCAATCAGGAATGGGTGTTTCGATGAATAACAATTTTTCATTGGTTTCTTCAACTACTTGCACATTAGACACTCATGGAGAAGTTTTTTGTGGATTCTTTTTCAATATAATCAAAGTTCGACTTGACGCGATGCAAAGTTAAGTTTTGTTCGACTACACACAGAACAGACTATAAAATAACACAATCAGCCGAGTTACGTTAACTTTGACTTACAAGACAATCAACGACCGCATGCTGGCTACATTAATGAGGAAATTCTTATCAGAACAGAAAGAAATTGTAATTTCTACCTACACGTACGATCATCGGACGTGTAGGATTTTTCTCTCTGATCTGAAAAACAGAATTAGCTCACAGTTTCATTTAGAAGCTTTAGCTTTCCAACTTATCATCGAAAACTGTGGTGATGATATTATTTATCTAGAGGGTTCCTTCTTGTACTTACGTTGAGTGTGTGTGATGTGATCCAAGTGTGAGATTTTTGAATATCATTATTACTAGCTTAATGTTCATTTACCTTATAAGTATTCTCAGACACTTATGATATTAATAGTTCTACGAAGACTACCAAGGCTACTGAAAACCTTTTACTCAATACCTTATTGTAATTTCACAGATAGTTATTCTTAGTTATGAATATGTAGTCTCATTCAATGTACTTATTTCTAATCTCAAAAGTAAAGGACCTCTCTCTTTCTGGGAGCTAAACACTTTTTATCTTTAAATCCCATCTTCGATCAAGCTTCTAATTCACAAAGAGTAATTCTCCATCAGTTCAATATAAATAAAAATATTAACTTGTATAGAATCAGACATAACAGAAAAAAGACATCTAAAAATGTAGACAACTATTAAATGTTGTTAATTGCAGCTGAAAACATTTGGCGTAATAGATAGTAAATACGAACGTAAAATCAGTTTTCTTTTGAGGTAAATTTTGTGTTATAGCCTGCCTGAAAGGAAAAGTGGGGAAATGTATAATAAAACTCATCAAACTAAAGACGGATGGAAGAGTAAATATAAATTACATATTACCGTAGAGTTTGTCTGTAAAGCTTTTGAAAGTTTTTGCTATCTATTTACTATCGGTTAAGTTTAGTTTGGTTGGTTGGAGAGATAAAATAGCTCTTGAAACTTGGAACTCCAAACGGAAAAACTCAACCCTTTACTTAACTTTTCTTCTCTTTACTTTTTCATCATTTCGTCATATTCCTTTGAAGACTTGTTGTTCTTATGGCATTTGCAGAGTATTTACTATGGTGAGGATATGATGGTAGTACTAGCAATGTATGCATTGTGTGAGTGCATTAAGTATGCGATGTGATGTTTAAGTATTAAATTCCATATTTATCCAAGAAAGAAAAAACTTTCCTTCAGCACTTCTACAGGAAAGTTGAGTTTACCCATTCTTTAGTGATGTAGTTTTTCCTTTCGCCATCCGTACTCACATCACATCACATGAGAAATCCAATACTCTATTCAAGAGTTTATAAAAGATTTTTTTCTCTATTCCGCTAGTAGCTAAGTATAGTATGGCAGTGTTGTGTATAGTGGCATACTTAGTGTGGCCAATGTAATTCAATGCAATCCCATGTTAAGCAACTAACCCTTTCGTACTAACCAACCCAAAGATTTCATACGCAGTAGTAAGTAATACCAATAATACAATATTCCCTTATTCACCCTTTAGAGCCTGTGAATATAGCTATAGGTACAGTCCGGTTTTTTACGTTTTGTATAGAGATTATTTCCTACTAGATCATTTTATGTATTTTAGTTTTAACACACTGGGAAGGGAATGACGGAATTTTGTGTGCAAGTGAAAAACATGTGGATAATCTGAGAGATCTTGATGGGAAAAGGGTTAAAAGACTTTGGATTCAAGTTGCTTAATATAAAGTCGGAGCCGAGTGGGACTAGAAACCAATTTCTATTGCTAACCTAGCGTAAGGGTTAAAGTGTAAAAAATCTTGAATTTTTGGGGGTTCATGCTCATTTTCCGTGCTTTGCTTTATTATCAGGTTGGGCCCCACTTTACCCGATACTGGATATTACAAAAGCAAGTTTAGAATTAAGTCTGTTGAATCCACAGGTTTTTTCGCCTTCAGCTTCTTCTCTTTCCACTTTCCAGTTGGTTTCAATTGAATTGAATCCGATCCTGTCGAGACCGTTGATTTTGGGATGAGAATCAAAGATTTTCTTTATCTTGCTATTGTTGCTGTTTTGAGCAACAGGTATTGTACGTGTTGCTTATATCGATTCTATCCTACATTCACCTTCACACTATCTAAAGAATAAGTTAGAGAGAGGGATTAAATGTTAGGAATCTAAGGAAAGGAGTAAAATCCCATTGTATTGATACTTTAGTATCTTTTTTTTACTTTTGTTGAAACTGTATCTCTGTTTTCTTTACCATTTCCGACGCATCAGGATTTCCCATGGTGAACTTTGGGCAGTTTGATCTGATGGTTTTAATAGGAGAAAGAGTTTGTAGAGATTTGGAACAATGGAGGAGTCAACTGATCCCAAATAATTTTGATGGAATAAATGGGCAAGATAGAGAAAAAGGAGAACACTATCATTTCCTTACTTATGTATTATTGTCTGATTTTTATGTGAGATAAAGATAAACAACGGGAAGGCAAAAGTCAAACGATGAAGGAAAGTGAGTATTACAGCAAAAGACCCAAAAGGCACAACAAAGTCGACTTGTTTGGGTAATATAATGTGTGTGTAATGTGATACTCTAATAATAATCGAGCGACCTACGTCTTTGAGGATTCTATAGCAAATGCGATACACGAGGCGACTTGGTCTACCTGGCCAAGTCTCGTAGTCTCGTCTAATGTGGTTTGTAAGGAGTCTTTGAGAAGGAAAAGCCAAGCAAAAGAACTAAAACAGGGTTTGGCTTCTATTACATTAGATTACACAGCCTTCAGTTTACTTGGATTGTAACATTTTATTTTAATGTTACGTTAACGTTGTCTGTCTCGATTGCATTGTTATAATAATCAAGTAGGTTTCATTTGTACCTATCTTGATATGTACTTTTGTAGTTTTATGTATGTAGTTTGGAGCATTATATCATTAAGAAAGAGTGGACGGTCGGACGCGCAGGGTTGACCGTCCCATTATCCCTTTTTCGGCAAAGAATAGTTTGAGACTGGCTCATTTTGAGACGAAAACTTCACTCAACACAGCACTAATCGACTGTTAGCACAATGCAATAGTTATACCTACCTGCAATATAATTCGATAGAAAATACAATGCACAATGCATTGTAATCTAGGCCAGGGCAAATTTGAAATTACTACTAAATACAACTAATACCCAATGCACTCCAATCAAATAATCATAGGGATTTTCTTTGGCTCGCTCTGACAATTAGAGTATTAGGAGGAATATCAGATGCATTTCAAATGCACCGTTTTTGGGGAAACAATTGGTTAGGAGTTTATTCGTGTGCACTTGCTCTATATTATTATAGTAAATGAGCCGAAGTAAGGTAACTAATCCAAAGAAGTACTTAGGTATACAGCACAATTAACTACAATGGTGAAGAAAAGAATGGAATTTTATCTTTCATCCCTTGTCTATCGTCTTATCGAGTAGGTAGGCAGTTAATGCGTACTTCACTCCACTCGATTATATAATTAAGGCGAATTCAGTTTTCAGTCTAAAAGATTTGAGTACAGTTTGGTTTGAGTCTGAGACAGCCTCGTGTTTATTGTCTACTACTACCATTTAGGAAATTGGAATGAAACAAGACAAAGTGCTCCAGTCTATTCTTCTCGCTCTGCCTACTACTTGAGATAGTTGTTCAATGTTCATACTAGGAGTGGACGTTTTTAGAGAAGAATAGGGAATAAATTACAAATTACCTAAAGTAAGATCTATTCTATTATCTGCTTTATAGTAGAGTGTGGTATGTACAAGTTGGATAGTCAAAGCCAAACCCTCTGTTACGATTTTCCCTACATTTGTCTACTTCCAATCGCCTTTTAATCAAATCACAATCAGGAAGAAAGAAGCTAATGGTATTTACAAGAGAAAAGATTGAGATAGGAAATCGATACATGCCCACAAGGAATACACAATGAAGTCCAGTTAAATAATAGATAGGAACTAAATTCTATGGGGTATGCATGAACTAGTTGAGTCAAGGTTTAAATTCTTTAATTTATTGTTAGCTTAGGTAAATCTGCTTTACTTAAAATTTTCTAATAAGAAAAGCATGCTGTATCAATCTGAATGATTTTTTAGAGTTTGTCGGGTCCTTTCTTGTCATAGTCATGGTAAGCGAAGCTTAGTTAGGTATGCATCTGTAAAATGAAATGGTATCTGTTGTATAGATGAGATAGTGGGTTCCGAGTCATTCCTTTGAAATCTTTTGATGAAAATATGAAAAGGCTTTTGCGGCTTTAGCATTCCTTCATGACACATTGAAGGAAACCAATGTCTAAAGTCTCCTGATATTATTACTAACACTTATAGGTAGAAAATGAAGTTCGACTCTACATATTAATAAGTAAACAGATAGAAGTACTACAATTGCTGTATATTATAAATTCATATCTGTGTTGATGTTGACTGGCCTTAGCTATTTAGTGGTAGAGGAAAGGATTTAGATGGTTCATGGCTACAAACAGACAGTTTTTGTGCTACAATTTGAAATTGTATTACTGTGAATGAATAATAGGGGAAAGATGAGGATAGAAAAGAATAAAAGAACAAAACGAAGAGATTCCAATCGGAAAATCTTCACTTATTGTGATAAATATGGAAGGAATGTAGTGTAAAGTCAGTGTACATACCTACATCGCGAGATTATAAAAGTAACATCAACATCAAAGGTAAATCCAAGCCAATCCAAAGGAAACCACAGCAAAGATTCATAGTCTGCAATGCAGAGCCAATCTCATCTGAAGGCAATGGTCTAAAATTCGCCTCAGAGGCAATCGTGCTCAATGCTCAACCGTAGGTATACAAAAGATAGGAAAATGTATTTTTAAGTCTATCTGTCTATTATATTGCTTCTAGGAGACAAAAGTTCTTTAGGATTTCTTCTTTACCAGACTTTAGCGAGCTTAGAGTGCTACCGCATGTATATAATTATAATTATGAATGTTTTCATCATTACCGTAGACGCTTTGAGTCTTCTTCCGTCTATTTCATCCAATCCCCATCCCAATGTTTTTTCCGCTAAAAAGTATTCCTCTTTGTATGAATACGAAAGAGTAGTGAACTGGCAGAGTGATATGAGTCGTTGGCTTTGGCTGTTGTGTGTTCTACAATTTCATTGAGGGAGAGCTGGAGGCAGATTTTGTCTTTGCTTTATTACACACTATCAACCTTATAATGGAGATACATATTTTGACTGAGCTGTGTGTGCAGTAAATAGTGAGCTTACTCAGTTTTATTATTCCTTTACTGAAATTCTGTTCGATTAGGTTCTGCCATTCATTTCTTTCCGCAGTCAAATAAAACGTAAAACTCCATAGAAAGAGAAGACGTAGACTCAGCAGAGAGAAACACTATTGAGCTAGCGTCAGATAAGTAAAGTCCAATCGAGACTATGAATCTTTCAGTAGAATTCTACGAAAAGCAAGTTTCTAAGCCAAGAAAAATTGAATAGAAGGATTTTGCGAATATTTTAAGTTTTGTCTAACCTGCCTTGTTTTTCCTTGCATTATACAGAGATGCACCTTTATAGCAAAGCCGTAGATTTCTGTATATAGCAAGTACAGGCAATCCTGCAGGGCTGAATATTTGCCTACGTCAGCGGGTGGACAGCAGCTCCCTTCCAATTGCAAGCGCGATATTTATAGGCGTG
>JABASH010000377.1:0-42315 GCA_019776445.1 Tomocerus maximus
GCTCTACTAATCAATAGTAGAGATCATACTCTCCCTCTAACATACATACATACAGGCGTTACAAATGATTTTTTTCTGCTGCTACTAGTGAAGTTTTACAATTCAAAAAAACTGCTCAAAAATTAATGGAGTGATTTTTAAACAGCACCTCTGTAACTCCAATTAGAGCGAGGACAAGAACTTCCATTTATCACATTTGCTGGAAATGGGAAATTAAAGGGGCCGATCATTTTACCAGAAGCCGAGTGCAAATTACACGCATTATAATTCGGTGTTAGTACTTTTGTATTAAGAATTCTGATTTGAGAGATACTGATATGAAAGTTGTATAAGATTTTCAAGTGAGGAGTTTTCAAGCGTCTATTGTACAGATATATTTATTTTACCATTTTCTGTTTAGACAGTTCATGATAGGTACCCACCTAATTACCTGAAATCCAGAAATCCCATAGAGCGGATGCCAGATAACTCCGAAGGAAGGAACAGAAACAGGGTAGTAGCTAGAAAAATAATTTTGGATGGGTTCGACTTAAAATTAGGTCCAAACAGTGGAAAATGATAAAACCCTACTGCTTTTTAAATCTTAATGGCCAAGTTTTCATCTTTTTCTAATATTATGGGGGTTATTTGGACACCTGGTTTCCCAGTGGCTACGGCTTAAGAAGATTAGTTGAAAATCTAGTCCCACTGCAACTGCAACTGAACTCTAAATGGCAGAGCACTGATTTTGAAAGATCATAAAAGTTCACAAAGTTATCGCATCTATTGACTGAGTGCTCGGCTCCACAAGTTCTGCAAGAAATGTGGATAAGGCATAACAAAAACAATTCATAATTAGAGTAGTTTTCAAAGTTATCTTATTCCTCCCGGCGTTTCAATTTAAAGTATATACTTAGTCATACAATATTTGTAGTCAGTCTGGAAACAAAACAACGTTATCTTAACTACATATTTACTTAATGATAGGTGTATGTTACCTCGCACTGGATAAGATGAAGTTGTATAAATAACATGGATAATAAAAAATACCTGTTGTGCCACGACCACCACGTGGTCATGTTTGATACCTTCATGTAAGGAAATTAGTACCTTTCTCTATAAACTAGTGCACAGAAAAAATATGTGCGTATCTAATTAGTGTGAACGTTGTTGGCTGATATAAAACTAAATCCATGACAATGTACATACATACATGAAACTAAATCGCATTCAGAATCTCATTGGCAAACTCAGAAATAATTGTGAGTACAAGTACATAATTTGAGAAAAGCTTATTTTTCTATTCTTGCGTGTCTGCTCCATGTCTAACAGTTTATGAATGAAATATCCCAAAACATGGGATTCCCTCTGTTACTTCATTACTTATCATTATTTGATGTATAAAATAACAAGGAATTGAAATGTGGGGTGGCTAAATCTGTCTAGCTTAACAATCCTCCTTTATGGACATTGACTTATTGTTCATCAGATACTGAAGACTGACATTTAGCATACATGGCATGCAAAATGTAACAATATTTCATTGCTTTCACATTTGTTATTATGAAGGATTGATTAATTGGATAGATTTTATATTAAAATGTGAGATGCCAGCTAAAGAATCAGAAATATTCCAAATAACAGCTTCATATCTTTAAGAATTTAGATTCAAACACTGGAAAACCGGATTATAAGTATAATTTCATAAAAATAATTTAGAATTTAGGGAGTTATAGTGAAAACTTCTAATGCTGTCACCAATGTAGGCTACAATTTAATGGTAATACAATCTATCGAAAAATATATGAGTAAAAAGAGTTAAGATATATTTTCTTACCAAAATTTCGATAGGTATAGTATGAAATAAATTGTAAGAATTGATAATCATAAGCGGGAAAGTATTATGCTAATTTCTCATTAGTATAAATATGCTATGCTAAAGTAGATCTCTGAACTTTTTCGGCTGGTTTGGCTAAGGTACATTTTTTTTCATAGCTGTAGATTGGCTATTACAAAATCCGACCCTTTGGTACACGTGCACAATTTTTTGCTTGGTTGGTTTATATTCAACTTAATTAGTAATTAGCAGATAATTAGCAAAAAATTTATGAACAAAGAGGAGTAATTTATAGTCTTCCAATCTTTATCCGTATTTATTAAGTTGAGAAAAAAGCATTAATCACACATTTCATCTCTTCAATCTACCTTTAAGCTTTTTGTTGAAATATTCCCCTAGTTGTGGGTAGATTTCGTCTGCTGTGTACCTAATATGCGGCAAGTAACTCCGATGCCATTGAAACGCAGAGAAATGAAATATTGTAGCCGAAAGGCCAATTTTAAAAGTGGACGAAGCAAAGCGCAATATAATAATATAGTTTTGTCAGCCTCACTCAGTTATATTGCTAATGGAATCCACTAATAAAAGGAAGTACAAATTGTAGCCACAGAAAAAGCTACAAATTTATTAGTGAAAATATGTGGTGAGTGTGGCCTTTTTGCATGGGTTTAGTTAAAGGCATATTATATGCACAAGTAGAGAATATACATAGAGAAATGGTATATTTAGAGAGTCAAGTCGATATTCAGAAAGTTAGGTTGAGGAAAGAAGAAAAACAGGACCGTTGGTCTTAATTTCGTGAAAATAATTAACAAAGACTGATTTGCCAAACAAATTAGTGGGTTATTGCTGTTTAGTACCCATTATTACGAGTGTTGATTGTTTTTGCAGAGTTTTTTTAGACTATTGGCCTTAACGAGATAAGAGATCAGAGATCTGTCAGGTTGAAAGTTGTTGGCTGAGTCGAGTCTGTCTGGATGATGTTGCTATTCCCATTGTGACTGTTTAGCTCTATATTATGTTATATTAAGTAGTATTGTATTATATTATTGTTGGAGCAGGTTTTTCTCCGTCCAACCGTTAGTTAGGATTGTTTCATTCGGTGAGTAGGAGATCTTCCCATCAAAGTACAACTTGTAGCGAAACCTGCATAATGTGCACCTAAATGTATACCTAGATACCTTGTACTTACAATTAGATTAGAGATATATAAACGGGCAGGCCTGTGAATGCAAAATGTTCTACATTGAATTTCAATTCAATTTAAGGTTCTCAGACGTGTGTAACCAAATTTTGAGAGGTTTAAACTCAGGATCCTCCTTCTACTGACTGATATACGTAAATAAATGCCCTTGGCCAAATTGTGCAAAATATATCCCATAACATCGCAGGGAATTAAAACTTTTAAAGGAGGAGGTTGTTGCTTTGCAACTATTTACATTGCTTTTTACTCACACTTACTTTGTGCACTGAGCATTAGTCTGATGTATGTGGTGTGGTGTGATGAATGGTGAAGATACTAACGAATATGAAAACGGAAACAGCGTGCATAATCTTGAAATGTATACCTATTTACGTGCTATCCGTATGCTGCTTACAGCTCAAGACTGCAGTAGCATTGCGCATTGAGCTATCATTAGATTGCGAATCTATATCCTTTAATCTAATGTTAGCTTAATGAAATGCGTTTTTTGCGAGTCTCTACAGTCTAGTAGCTAAATAAAACAAAAATGAATAGCTTAAGTAAAGCAGATTGCAAAAGTTGGGGAAAAGTATTTTGCTCAAGTTGTGACTCGAAGCTCTGGTGCACTTACTCTTCACATGATAATTTACCACGCTGGAGTAACAACAATTATACACAGCAATCTCAATTAGGCACATGTAACTAACAATAAAACCCAAAAAAGAAAACAAAGTTGGTGAGTCAAAATGAAAGGCTCCTTAGCGTGTCTTCTCTTTCTCGTTCTCTCTTCCATGCAACTCAACACATTCAGCAAAAAGTCTTTCGCTCTTTATCCTAATTCATCCTAAGGGACATTCATGAATTACACATTCCTTTCTCAAAACTGGGAATGCTTCTCAGACCATTCCAAGAAGGGCAGAAATACAATTTGAGACTTGCCTGCAGTACTACCAATAAAAACAATTATTAAGAAAAATTCTTTATGTCTCACAATTGAATTATTGTGACATTGAAAATGCTTTATGCATGGCATCATCATTTCTGTAGAAACCCAAAGAAAACATAAAGTTGCAAAAAATGCTTTGACTATCGGGTTATGATTTCCCATTAGGACCTGCCTTCACACTATTATTATTTTGTGTAAAGTACTGGTTGAGCAATCTCTAATTTATGTTGTGCATTAAATAAATAGAATGATCTAATGAAGAAGAGGTCCTTTGATGATAAATATTTCAATTATCTCCGAAAAATGTTTTGTTTGATGTATACACATTGGATGTATTTTGCACTGGTAAACAACGCGTAACCATTTCTGATGCATTTGCAAAAAGGTTTCCTGAATGAGCTCATTTTTGAATGTTTTATCAATTTTTATGTCAAAATGGAATTAGATGTGTGTCAGTTCCACATTAAACTGCAAAAATTCTTGCAAACTATTTATCATTATGATAACAAAGCTTATAATTCATTGTTAATCGTTAGTAGTTTGTACTCGGTGAACTTTATAGGTAGGTCGGCAGCAGAATAGGATTAGTACATTCTGGTAAATACTTAACATAAGTGTATTGAAATACAACAGAGACTACTTTTAGTTTGAGCTGTGTCTGCCTAGCCTTGCATGGAATGAATGGATGCATGGAGCTTAGAGTTAAACATGGCTATCTATAGAATCCTGCAATAATGTATGTACAGTCTTGTACTCCATTACTATAATTGCATTTACTGGCTGTATTTTCTCGCGTTAAAAACCTTGCACTCTGTAATTGCATCTTTTTTAAAAATATTTTTGTGCTTTACAGTAGCAAATATGAGTTTCCTCATGGTGTTGTGTTTATTTGGGGTTATTGCGTGAAATTACATGTAAAAACGTATTTTTGTTTGTTTAATTCCTTTTTCTTACACCAAACTACAGAAAAGACTATTATCTGTGTACAAGGAGATGTAGATGCTATTACATGGTGAATAATAGCGATACATTACTTCGTACCTACCTCTACATAATAGACGTTCATCGGCAGTTTATTTTCTGCATGTTTTT
This sequence comes from Tomocerus maximus, assembly GCA_019776445.1. Classification (NCBI taxonomy): domain Eukaryota; kingdom Metazoa; phylum Arthropoda; class Collembola; order Entomobryomorpha; family Tomoceridae; genus Tomocerus; species Tomocerus maximus. The sequence continues at coordinate 5,038 of JABASH010000377.1, forward strand.
GTAGTCCATGTATAAATGCAATTTTGCAATTACGCCACAATCTGAAACCGAGTGGAGTGTAAGATTTCATACGGATGACGGTGTGTTCTTGTTATTTGCAAACTGTTCTTCAGTCAGTTGTTCGTTAGTTAGCCAAGTCCATCCGGTGCACAGAAACTCCAACGCTACGCTGCATGTGAGTTCCTATAGATCCTAATGAGAGAAACAAGGCCCACACTGAAATGGTTACATTAATTGCACTCCATTTGATTGGATTGTTAATTTGAGGAAAGAAAATGCAACCATATTAAGCCAATCTATGATGATGATGTGGCTGCAGACTATAAAACCGTAAATCAAATTCTAAACTTCCAAACTCATGTTCTTTTCAGAATGTGAATTTTATTAGGATTTTAACATTTTTCATAGCCAGGATATCTTTTCAAACATCGTTGTCTTATAATATATTATGTGCAATTAGAAGTAGGTAGTTTATAGTTAATATTGTGGAAGAAACCATTTAATAGCTCATTCTGTATCATTTCATAATAATTATTATGTAAGAAGTGTATGCAATTTATAAACCATGTTTGTACAGTACAACATGTATGCTTAATATCATCAAATTGCAACGTGAATGCAGGTAGCATTAATCCATTCAAGAGGGAAGTCAAGAAGTTTTAATTCCCGAGAGGAATCATTTTAGGTACCTACTGACATTGTGATAACTGAAACGTTAATGCTACGCTACTCGTAAGGCATGTATTAGATAGGCAGCCACAACCAGGGTTTTCTATACACTCCACTTGACAAGATTTCAATTTTATCTAAAATTTATTTTAACACATTCCTTTACTACCTTACACTATGCTAAGTAGTAACTATTGGATTAGTATGTATTTAATTTCACGAAAATTTAATCTTTTTAACTATTACAGTATTTTAGAAAAATTATTAGAACATTGATAATGTTACTTTTAAATTTTCACTGAATTTATACATGCATATGAATGAATTAATACCTGTGATGGAATGGATGGAAAACGAAACCCTGAGATTGGGAGGCAGGTAAACGAATGAAGGGCAGACCGGTAGGACGGGATTCATTAGAATTCTCATTCATTAGCTGATAAACGATCTCTGAAGATGGGACGCATAACCAAATGTAAAAATAAAGTAAAAGAGGAATATGAATCTCGAGTCTGCCATCGTTTCGTATCGATGCTAGAACGTGTAATTACTATTAATACTAAGCTGTAAATTAGTCCACGTCTAAGTAATTTGAGGTGAAGTTGAGGTAAAGGCACTGCTATACTTAATACCATTACCATTTTATCTAACGATATAATAATATTATAAGCATTAGATTGCAAGGAATCTGAAATCTTCAAATTGATATCTCTACGATATACTAGTTAGTACATAATCCCCGTATATTATATCCATAGTCTCTAGTGCACAGAGTCCACTTCCACTCTATCTGGTGCACCACAATCTCTATCTGCAGCTAACTTAACTGTGATGCATGATGTGAATCACATAATCTCATGTATGATGGCTACACCGATACTAAATACGTAAAAATATAAGTTTTATGTGCTGTAAGTAGCTGTCTATTCAACTCATATACCTATAGCCAACAATAAAAATAAACTGCATACGTAGTAGCTACATCCAAAGAATAATTAGGTATTCACTACGCAGCTATTATTTCTACTGATTAAAAAACGAATCTAATCTCCACCGAATCCGATAGGAAGACATTCTTAGAGCAAAATGTGCTGGATGAAGAACCCTTTCCAGAACAAATATCATTCACAATTTAATTACAATTTTAGGTTTACAATTTTTGCTATTACTAACTGTTCTGCATTGATTAATTCTATACAGTTACTAGCTACTGATGCTGTACAGCCATGGTCATATATGTATAGCTATACTACTAAGACAAATGGCAGCAATGATTTCATTACTAAAACTTATCGAGTTGATATTGAAATAATTGAAAAGTAGTGGAAGGGATAGCCTAATAGACATGTAGCCTGAGTTTTATTTATTATTGAGAGAGTAGACACGTTTTGCTGGTGTTGTTCAAAGTTGCAGTGACTGGACTGGGGACGAGAAATTATTTCGCTTAGGTAGGTACTTGTCTGAATGAAGCTTCTATTATTCTACGATGACTCCTGTGCAGAATTTATAATTCAGCAGTATCTGCCACTACCAGTGCTCAGCTACTTATTTATTAGATATGAATAGCTAATATGTTTATTGAAGTTTTATCTGTATTATGTGTGCCCTTATATCATTCGGGTACATTCAACCTGCGTACTACACTCTACTTACTGCTTATCTCTATACTCACTCCGGACAACTACTTCAGCAATTGCAAAATACTCAACACCAGCCATAACTCAATATTATTGGCAATTAATGTACCATGTCATGCACTCCATTACTGAAGGGAACTAAATCTCTGAGTTGTTCTTCTACTAACGCATATTAATATTCACACTCTCTGAGCTCAATAATTATTATTTCTATCCAACTATTATTCAATATTGATTACACTCACCATTTTTCTACGCGCTTAAACTAATAAAAACAAAAAATACATTTTTACAGAATATTAGCATACCAAATGCGCTAGAAGGTAATTATTACACATATTCTGGTTTATTGCATTTATATCACAGGAGTTAAATTATAAAACATTACACTAATAAGTTCATCAGCTCCGCAAAATAATGATTTACATCACAAAACTTAAAAAATTGACTAAAGAATATATTCCGTTTAACGCCAAGACTCTTTCGTTTACAGATTCCCCGATGACTCATATACTAATTTCTTGAATTCAACAACTTACTATTGTTGTCATCATATCCGAACTGTACACCGACCATATTATAATCTCATCATTTACCAAAGTCCATTTGCCTTTGTGCCTTTGTCTCTGCTCTTTTATAAACTCTGCACCGGTTTACTCATCTTGACTAGTCCTCGCTTTCTTTTTCTTGTTTTCCATTTCAAGTGCCATCGATACTCTTAACTCTCCATTATATACTTCTTAGAACCTTAGATACAATGTGCAATAAAATATCCTCATTACTGTTTTACTATTTTAGCACTTAAAAATTCCAACTCCTCGATTAATTTATAGCTTAAGACAACCCGCTGAATCTTATACTTAGTTGGTAATCGGAGAGGCATATTTTTTATAAACTTTTATAATACTAGGCAACCAGCATTGTGGCTCACTTTTGAAAGGTTGGCTTTAAGCAAGCATTATGGGTGATTTCGTACTGCCAAAAAATTGCCATTTCGTACTATTAAAAATAGCCTTTTCGTACTGCCAAAAAATGCAATTTCGTACTACCAAAATTCGCCATTTCGTACTGCCAAAAATTGAGATTTTGTACTGCCAAAAATTGGAATACAAACCTATAATAATATTATTAATATTATAATGCTCTATCTCCTAACTTGAGAAATATTTTTGTTCAGACGGATACAGTGATCCCTTACTTTATGACAATGACAAATTTGTCCGTCCGTCCGTCTGACTTTATAAAAACAAAGTAGCAAATTTATATATTACGAAATATGCTTTTAATGGTTAGTCGGTTCTTCATATTCTAGTATTTACACATACATGGTTTGTATTCAGAATGCATTACATATGCGCTTGCGTATTTGGCCGTTCCAAGATCACAAAACACCTTAAGGCTGTACAATGCAGAGAAAGGGAAGTTTGAATGTAATTACAATGCAGATTTATTTGTGTATTCTGTTGCCTCGACTTGGGTTCATTCCTGTCGATAGATCTCAAATTCTACGATAGCTACGAAGACAAATAATACCTCAAAAAAGCCAACAATATTTGGCGATCTTATGGAAAGGAATTTTCAAAATTCAATTTCTGTCTCCAGCTACAAAGACTGTACGGCTAACACGGAACAGATATCGATAAACCCTTTTCATAAGATCCAAGTTTGAAAATCACATTTTTTGAATCCTTGTCGGATACTGTAGCTATAGTAGAACTGGAGATAAATGGTAATGAAATTTCGAAAATGAGCTAAGGGTAATAGCAGAATGTTGTAAAGTAGATGCAAGCTTCCCTGTTCTCATGGCGACTAGTACGGCATCTCGTAGAATTTGAGGTTTGGCGAACTCGTGACGAAACACCTTAAGTCCAGGAAATATTTAGCTAATTTCGTAATATGCAATTTCAATGCGAAGACCCATAATGTTCATTTTGCATGCCTGATTCCGCATTTCGCCAGTCCTACGACGGAGACGGAGAAGATGGATGACGAACAAAGAATCTCCTTAAGTTTTTATAAGTATGACTAGGCCACCAGTACTGTTAAGAATGTCGAAAGGTTTAGGCACCAATATTTGATTTAATTTCGAAATATGCTAAATGCTAACCCAGAGTGGTAGTGGAGTTTGTAGTAGTTTTATGTACAAACTAACACATTGCATGGGTATTCTGCGCATGTCTGCAGTCCTACGACGGAGAAAACGAAGACGGATGACGATTTCCTTAAGTTTTTATAAGTATGATGATTATTGGCTTTTTGAATTGCATACTATAATTGATCTTCTACTTATGTGCCTGTAAATTAGTAATTCGCTTGGTTGTTTTTAATAAGGTAATATTACTAATTCATCATCAACTAATACATTGAGTTAGCATCTAATTTAATCTTTCAGAATGCCCTGCCAGTGCAATATACTTATTTTTTCTGTAGTACTATTAAAGTGGTTGTATAAACATACACAGTAGTTTTGGTATAACCGGCTTGTATTGATTGAATGATGTGCATGAAGTCAGTCAAGTGTTGTATTTGTAGAAAAATATCCTCATAGGCCATGCTAGACTTACGCAGTAAAGATGCTAATCACTATTCACATAAAACAAGTAAAATGAACCGACTCACTCTCAGTCATGGAGACTCAAGCAACTCATCATTTCTTTATTTTTGTTGTTTTGGTCTGCAAATTGAATCGCGAAGCAATAAGCAATAGATGAAACAGAAATAAAAGAGCTGCCCACCCTTTTCTTCTGTTCTCGACTCACAGTCTGCCCCTTTCAATTCATGCATACCAGTATATTTTATTATTATTGACATTATCATGGCTAGGATATGCATTCAATCATTATATACGTACTAAATGATTTTCTTTCCACAATGGTTTCCATTTCTGTCAACAGTAGCCCATTTTTAAAAGAATATTATCTTGCCCAAAATATTCAAACCAAGTAGACAAGAGAAAAGGAAAATAAAATGCCAGTTTTAGAATATGTATACTAGATGATGATACCATTCTATGGCTATGTTTCTCTACCACACAAATGTATCACCAGATAGCTTAAAATGTTTTATATTTATGTGAATGATTACCCAAATCAATAGGGAAGTTGTGTTTATCTTTTATGATGTTTATGCTAAGAAGTAAGTCGGTAGATGCCTTCTAAGTAAGTATTGGAATTTATCGACAAACAATATAGGAATAAAATATGTCATTGTATGTAAATCCTGATGACATTGCTCTAACTGCCCACTGGGTGAATTATGCAAAGCCCAACAAGAATGACTTTGGTGCTACTACAAATAATCACCAGTGCTTTTAAATAATATGCAGATACAACGAAAAATTTTAAACAGCTTGTCATGCCCTTCTACTACAGATATTTTCCATCTATATGTCTGTTTAAAAAATATCTTTAAATACATTATGCTGATTCTGTAAAACTATCATAATACGACGCATTTAACTAAAAAAATAGCCATAATTTGATCAAAAAATATTAGCAATGGTGATAGTATTGCAGTAAAATGAAATAACTCCAGTCATAGGCTTTTGTAATTTTTGTTTACAATGTAATTCACGGTAAATAGGCTTAAAATTAGTTAAAATTCATTATTTGGTGACAACAATTAACCTTATATATAATCGAATAGTAGTTCTGGAAAACATTGTTACTAGAGGTTCACTACTTACTCTATGGTTCACCTTAATTAAATTAATGCATTAAAAAGTGAAAACAAATTAGGTCAACAACAATCGTAGAAAAAATGAATATATGTAGTTAAAATTCACGTGGTGCTAAATGATATTAAAATGTAAAAATAAAATAATACTTAAGTATCGGCAATGATGTTTCGTCATTAATGGTCTGTGAAGTTGTACGTAGCTTCACTGTGTGTTGGAATTGGGATCAGTATAGTTCTCTCCGTAAAGATGCATTAACCAATTAGCCGTCCTGGCCTGTAAGTAGTAAGTACTTAATGATAATTCGTCGATCTTCGCATTTGTTAACTCCATATTGTTTCCAGTCCCTTTCCTTAAAGTTAAGAATTCTCTCGGCGCTCAACTTCCGCTTTACAATCATATTTCCCAAATACTCCAAGTTGGGATCACTTACAATTTTGATCAAGAGTGCATCTACTTCACTGATACCATCCCTGAAAAATAAGCAAAATAATGATAAGCAACTTGGAATGTCTGGATCTTGGTAATTATGCATCTGCGAGTGTAATGAGAATTATGGGCGTATATGCAAGGACGGTTTAAAATAATTTACTGATTCTACTGTACCATATCATTGCATCTGCTGAGTTCCCTTCTGGAATTGTAAGCTTCTTATCTTCCACAAAAAAATCAGGGTCAAAATCAACATCATCGGTTTCATATTTAGCAAATACTGAAAATGGCTTTTGAGCAGGAATTTCTTTTTCAGATTTTGAAACAATGTTGTCCCTGACAGTAATTTCAACTGGAGCCGGTGCAGCAGTTGTGTTATGATTTTTAGGCTTGCTTTCTTGCGGAAAAAATGGATTAATGTTGCTACCGAATGGAATGTATGCCCACTTTGATCTGTTACCTCTTCTGCGATATTTCGGCTCAGCTTTAAGTGCTGCAACATAAAATTTGTCTCAAAATAAGTTAAATATTTAAAAATTGAGAATAACTACACGACAAAAATGTCAGTTTTGTAGACTCACCTGCTCTATAGCCAATTCTGGGGGTAATCAGCTTTGTTCTGCCCTGTGGTTCCATTTTCCATTTTTTTTCTAATCGGTTAAATATATCTGTGTCCAATTTGTCCATAGTGAAAATAAAAACTAAAAATGTTTCCGTTGAGCAGCCAATAAGTCCTTTGATCGATTGTCGTTTTTAATTGTCAGTATGCACAGCTCAAGAAGCACTGGAAAGAAAAGATACGCATACACTCGGATATTTGAGTTGGATAGATTACTTCGTGGGCGAGTATTAGCATATTATTCATGAAAACACGAATACCTGCCAAACGAATCTCTTTCTTTCTACTTCTTATGGTAATGATAAACTCACCGAGGTGTAGGTAACAAATCGCCAGTCGTTAGCCTATGGGTATATTATATATTATATTAGGAGCATTATTAATGCATTGTTATTAGTTAAGCTAGGCTCGGCTGGGTAATGAATGCAAAATATTTTGAGTTGTTTGTGAGCTTAAAAGTGAAATGTACATATGAGCTATGAAGAGGTAATTAGTTATTTGATAGATGGAAAGAAAACTTTCAGTAGCCTGTTTTCTTTTACATATTTTATTCATCTACGATTCTTCATGTAGTGTAAAATTTAAATAAGTGTCTAATCTATCTATGTAAAGATTAGAGATTATGCATATAGGCAGCTCACATAATTTGTGGGTAGCTAACCCAAAGTATAAGTTGAGCGAGCGTAGGCCTGTACTCGATCTCTCTAGTTTCTTGTCAAGTGCAGAAGATTTCCATTGTAGTATGCACTTCTGTAGGTACACATCTATTAGTATGGATGAAGTTTGAATTGAAGCTGCTTTGCCTGGCTACTGGTCTTGTCTGTTGTCATTTAACTCGACTTTTAACGAAGCCTTTCAATTTATAATGCAGTTTTCCTTTGGTTTAGTTTAGTTTTTATAAACCCTCTTCGTGATCTCTTCTCTAATAACTACCTCTACTGTAAAATGCCTAACAAATTATCTGTAAGGCAGTACATGCACTCTACCTCATACCTTATATGTGTAACTTCTGTTAGGAATAAACCTTGTTGCAAAATATTGGCGATACAATATTTGCAAACACGTTACATGGCGTAATTGGTTTCGTTTACTATGCACCTACCTGTGTAACATTCATGTACAATAAAATAACTTTGCATAGATCAATAGTGGAAGGCTTCATTATTGTTGCATATTTTCTTTTGACTTATTTCCAATGGCCATTTGTTGGTATTTTTGGTCGATTTTTTGGGACAGTGTGCCATAATTTTACGCTACGATGAAAATATATAGTTGGACAGAATTAGCATGTGCCCTAAGGTTACACCGTTTTTAAAAACTCAGCAAGAATCAGTTCTAGTAAAAGGAATATTGTATAGCTAACAGAGCATTAGTGTCCGCAAAATTATTGCAAAGATACACGCTCATCGTAAAAGTTTTATTTCGCAAAAACTTTAACCAGCAGTAAAAGTTGTGTTTATCATAGCTACAATTTTCGTGTTAGGGAAACAATTTGGAAGTTAATGAGCCTCATCTTACTAGAGGTGGGATTGACACATCAAAATTAAATTCTATTTCAATTTTAGGTTAGTTTTACCTGTTCACATATCTTCAGAATCATACTCTAAAAATAGTCACGGTAAAAGTAAATGTTATAAAATTTTGGGTCTCAATTGTGCTGCAACAGTGTGTTGGATTTTTACAACAAAAATTCTCTTCGGTTCACGTTTGTCAGATTTGAGGTGTCTTATACCGATTTCCATACTTTAGCACCTTTACCACCCTTGATGTTTCCAAGAGTATTATAGTACAATGTTAGAAATCATATTGTTTATTACTTACAGGAAAATCCTTTCTAGTAGAAAAATGCATCTTGTAAGTATTTACTGTTAATAATGTTATAGTGAATTTTAATGAGAAAAAAATTGTGGGTTTTATGAAAACTACATAAAAGTAAAGGTAAGTATAAATCGTAGTGATGTGGGCATGGCTGAGTCAGGTAGTATATATATCGCCATTCTTACAGTAATAAGAAAACTGCTAAAGAATTTAGCAAGGAACAGGATGCAGTAAAAATATAAATTCGCCATAAATTGCACCAAGCGAGAAATAAACCCCCCACGATGAACATTCAAGAATAATAATGATATCTACTAAATTCACGCGACATTAATTATTTCTATTGAATAACTTAAGTACATCTATGCACACTTATATGTGATAAAGATTTTCACTGGTTTGAGTTATCTATTCATAATGTTTGTAGCTAGTATTAGCTACAAACAAAAATTAATTGAGTAAAACCCATAATAATTGATAGAATTTTTTGAAATTGGCATTTTTGACGAAATTTAAAATTTTAGTACTCTTTATGTAATCAGTTATGGAGAATTAGGATTTACGAGCCAGGACAAGTACATGAGATTTTTGGAATAACACCTAATTTATCAGGGATATAACTCTACGATATTAGCCATAATGTTAAAATTAATTGCACTATTATTCCAAATTGTATCTTGAATGAGTAGAAATGCTTTCTCGCAACAGGTAACATAAACAGTAACGGATGAGATCTTCCTCTGTACATAAATAAGGGATAATAATACCTATTTTATGCACTATAAGCATTGCATTATACATCAAAAATGAGCAAAGCTGTAATGTAATGACACAGACTGTAAGCATAAAAATGCCTATAACAATAATAAGCATTTTATGTGTACATTAAATCTGAAGATGCCAAAAAACTTCGAGTCATAATTCATTCCTGTTCTGTCACTTGGCTTCTTCAACGTCAAGTTTTTATTGAGAAACGCAGTCAGCAATTTTTTCATATGTGAAATACATAAGCACTCTAAAGTACAAATAGGTTGAAGTTCTTGTTTCTTAATTTGCTAACTTGAAAGCAATTAAACAGATAATTTACAAAAGTAGGATTAATGGTTTGTTCACTTGCAATCAGTGAGAGAAAATGCACAGGATCAGTAAGGATAATTCCTATCTGCGTTTTTACCATAATAACAACTACGGATTGTTGCCCACCTACATACAAGCAGCGATTACTTGAGTATCGAGGAGTCAAAGAAGACAGGCTAAAAAATTATGATCTTCCTCTATAGATGCTCTGATACAATGTCTACTTTTTGTTACTATAATGTTGGGGAGATATTTCCGGCGGTTTAATTGCATACACAGATTTAAACAGGTATAAAATTATTATAGCTGTATCCATACTCTAATAGTTATTAAAAAGCAGTGCCACTCATTCATCAAGATGTACTATCTAGAAAAATTTATCAGTCAATGAATGAATTTACTATGTGCATATTTTGAACTCAATCCTATATTTATATAATAAGTAGGATTACATGCTAGGATGTAAATAAATAGTAAATGTAGTGTACGTGCCATTTTTCATTTCTAATTCAAAGCTTATTTATGAATGAATCAAATCCTATTAGACTTAAGTCAATTCATTCACTAATAATATTTTGTAGACGTCTGTAATTGTTTCTACGCTAGTACGTGGCGTAGTAAGCGGCATTCCGTCGATCGTGAGTAACTAAATGATTCATGTGAATCATCAGGAGCAAACAGTGCCTGCTTTTTCTTGTTTATTTCACCGTTGATTTTTTTGTTTCTGCTCTTTGCTCCAACTCAACTAGCAAACCATAGCCATGAGTCTATAATATGGTGAGTATTAAAGTGTAATATGCCAACGTAACATATATATCATTTACTAACACGTATGTATGTGGTGCAAGTATGTTTCTATGACTGTGGCGTGAATGAAAAAGAGGAAACATAGCCATTGCATCATATCTTACTTGTGCAGAACATCTTCGATTTTTCCTCAGAAATCTCACAATCGAAGAGGAGATAAACATAATACCTATGTTCACCGAGTTTGTGATAGCAAAGCAAAGTAGTAATGTTTCTATATCTGAATGAACTTTGGAAAAACTATGTCGACATAGGGATGGATTATTAGATGCATCTTGAATCCGCAGAAGATATGAGCAATCATAAAGTTTAGTTTTATTTAAAATCGAGAAAAATCTTTATGTAATGTATGCTAAAACAGATTAGATAGTAAAACAATAAAATTGGCAAACTAACGATGTGTAGGTTATGGGTGAGATAGGTAAAGGTAATAATGTGTAATAATAAATAGGTAGTCCTGGTTGTGAGATTAGGTAAGGTAACTAAAGTGTTTATTCACTTAATGGCTAGAAACAAGTTAAACAAACAAAAACAAATAGTAAATATGTAGCTGCTATCTGTATTTGTATACTAAACATTACATATTTGTATTGTTTATGACGTGTAGAGCTCTTTATCGAGAAAGAAGGAACGTATAAATATACTTTGGTGCATTTTACTACACGCAGATACACATCTGCAGATTATATGAATGGCATGGTCAACCTGCTCCTGAAATAATAGTGTTTATTTCAAGCGTGTGTGAATGATCGTAGACAGAACGTACCTAAGTACATATTTACTACATACTTACTTAGATATGTACACAAGAAAACATGTTCAGTGGGTAGGTACACCACAAAAATTTGGTCTCGGACTGGACTGAACTACATATTATCTCATTTGGGAATAGACAATGCTATGCACTACATTATATCTACCTACATACTAGCCCCAATCCACATACATTTATAATATCTGCCAGTGCATAATCATTTATAATATCTGCCAGTACATACTACATTTATAATATCTGCCAGTACATACTACATTTATAATATCTGCAGTACATTCACACTACACAAAACGTTTGCTATCTCTCTAATGTGCAGATAGAAATATGCATTGTTATGTTATGATGTAGTTTTTCTTACTCGTTGTAATTTCAAGATTTAATACTGATGAAAGGCTTAGATTTAAAGAGAATAACTCCCGTAATGATATTATTTACAATTAATTCATCTCATCTCATCATACTCGGGTGCACCTGGGCTCTCCTTTGCCCCATGCAATGCTTTCCTCATTATGTCCTACATTATTACATACTTTGGTTTACATTAAAGCTCAGATTAAATACACCACTCTAACTAAGGGATCGTATAATATTATTATACTTCTTGCACACATCTTATTATACAGCTTTAGCTATACATGGCTACTTATTACCATTTTGTATACATCCCGATGCTATCTCTAACATATTGTGTATATAGCTGATAGATATATCAATCTCTGAATGGAATATGTATGCATTCTTGAACTGCCTGGTGTGGCCTATGTTAATGAGAGAGAGAAATGATAGGCTAGGTTGGGGAGGTGGATGATGAGCAGATAATTGGACTATGTTCACTTAAGGAATATAACTAATTCTCAAATTACCTCTCAGCTTTGCATTACACTCACACAGTGAATGAAAGGGTAGCATATCACCACACGTAACTCCTCTAGTCTATTGTACTACATACACACACCACTGCAGATACAGCCACCACAATCACAATAATATGTAACACTACAGCTTCTGAATTACACTCTTATAGTATAGTCGTGTACCATTCTGTTTTAGTTAGTCCAACTCCGGTACTAAGGAAGCATCTCCACTAAATATTTATAGGCTCACAAATATTATTGTTACAAGTGTGCTGCATACTCGTGTTATAAGTGCATAGAGATAGAAATTGTAATCCTATAAAGTCTCAGAAGGCATTCAGTCATCTCGCTCTCTAGCTCATTTTATATTATTAGTTTACGTTGGACAGTGTCAGTGAGTGTGCACGTTGTTCTCAACTCCGACTACAAACTAAAGTCTAATGTAATAATATACTCAAAGCTGAGCAAAGTCAAACTAGTAAGATTACTCAGATACAATTAGATTGCAAGTTGCTGCTCTAAGCCACAGACACATATATACTCATCTGCTTTTATTATCATTATCACTCTGTACATGGACTAATCTCTATTTACACTTTATAAGAAATTCTGACAATAAACATAAAAAAGATTTAATAAGCACATTTCTTAGCACCGAATTAAGTTTGCAATCTCAATGCAGGGCTACCAAATGGCAATTATTTTCAGATTTCAGATTAAGACGAGAAAAATGACCAGGGAGCAGAAACACCAGAGCAGCTCAAGTTAACTTGAACTCAAGTGCTACCCCAATCTCTGACCAGAGTCAAAGACAATGAAATTGTAGTTAACTAGTCAGTATAATATTATAGTTCAGTAAGTGTTTGTGCAGTGCATCAGTCAAGAGTATACTAATAAGCTAGTATCTGTGTTGGTGTACCTTACATCATAGGATATAAGAAAGTAAGTACGCATTCATTTTTCATTGTCATCATTACTGCTAAATAATTTCAAACTAATCCGAATCTTTTTCCTTTGTAGCCCAATGTAAATAGTTTAGTGTACTAAAATACTCTGTATTCATGATTTGCAATGGTAGCAAGTAGTAGTGGATACAATAATAATAAAACGGGTGTACGTATTAGTGAGAGTGGAGGTTAGGCCAGGGCAGTGGAGTTCAGTCCAGTCAAAGTCCGTCGGTTGAGTTGGAGTGTCATGTGAGCAGTGAGTCCTCTTAAGAGTTAATGTGATAAGTAGTACATAGATGCAAAAGGTGAAGATGGCAAAGTTAAGTGTCTACTAACGAAGGCAGTGCAAGTACAGAGTGAGGAGTGCAAAACGTGGGTTGTGTGTTGCGGCACGTGGTCATGTGGAATGATTGCATTCCACGGAATACAACCACCGAACTTGGAATCAGACTTGACCAGTTGGGTAATATTTTATCATTCCATCGTATTATGATGATGAACGAAGGCTTTTTCTCAACTTTGTTGCTGGGCAATTGCCTATTATCCTTACTTGCCGTATAAATACGTTCCTTTTTCAAAGTCAGACGAGTATTTCCATTCCTTACAAATCATAGGAACAACAGAAAGTAACTACCAGAGTTAAATCTTCTAGACACTCAACGTCTACCTAGCTCCTACTATCTACATACATACATTCTATTATGTAGATATTCTATGCTACATACATACATAAGCCACTCACACACACTCAGATGTGCATTATCTTCTTACCGGTGATCATTTAAGTAGGCACTACTGCAAAATGCAAAACTACCACTGCGAAAGAAACTTGAACCTGTAGATAGATACAGATACCAGAATGTATGTATAATATGACTGATCCCAACTACTACAATCTAGCTTATGTATCACATTCTCCCCACTTGCAATTGCAATCAACTCATTCTGTTACTTTACATTCAGGACTTCTATTTGGACATTCCATATCCATCCGACTTGACTGCATATTTATGAAACCCCATTTGTCTTTGTATCATTTTTAGAATTTAGAATTTAGAATAAATGCAATACATCCATCACTGCCTTTAAACACATTATACGGTAGAATACATATATTTAGGAAACTGTGTTCAGTGGATATTAAAAGAGTTTGGCTATTTTAAACCATCGACGCTTATTTGCAATAGTAATTTTTGCATGATGTGAATGCTAACGAAATTTCTTTGAGTTTAGTGCTTATTTTACGAAAGAATGTAGTATTAAATATCAAAATGTATTTTAGCCATTAGGATGCTAACAATTGAACATCAGAGAGATGGAATAGATATAATTTGTCTGATTTGTTACATTAGGGAACTCTAATTGAAAGTACACAAGTCTAAAGTAAATAGGTAAGTAAATCACGGAGAACAGTTGGATTGTTTGATGTTTAGATAAAAATCTTGTTAGTTTTAGCTTAGTAGAAAATTTGATGAGAAAGAATGACAAGAGTTGACGTCAAACGAAATGCAAATCTCCATAGTTTTACTACGTTTACGAGAAAGTGTGTTTTCCTCTGCGACTTTTGATGAGATGTAAGTTTTCTTAGTTTCTCAAGAGACTATAGAGTATCGGTAATATTAGGCAGGTACTTTAGGTATAGAAGAATTCAATAGCAACTTGGATGGCATCGTAGTAAATAATAAAACATGCAAAGAGATCAAGAGGTCATATAATAAGGACTCTCTGTGAAACATTAAATTGCTTTATTATATACGTTATGGATACAATTGTAAATATTATTTTGTAGAGTGTAAGAGATAACGCATACTAATGCATGGAGAATAACTGGCTGGTTATCTCCTTACAATATTTTTTATCATAGCGACACTTGTAATGTTTATAACTCACCAGAGTGAACGGACAGAATTGCGGTAATACTTTGGTCTATGATATGAGAGAACTATTAGCGAAACATTCTTTAATAGGGAGCAATAATGATAACTAACGAATAAGTAGATAGGACAAGATAACCCAGCCAAACAATCAGCAGACAGACAGGCATGCCGTAGCACAATGCGGAATTTAGAGGAAATAAAACGTTGGATTTGAGACACTATAATAAATAGCTCCATAGATTTAACTAAATATTTTGAGTTTCGCAACAAATGGCATTTATGATTAGCCATTTGCATATAATGTGTCTTTGCTTTGAATCAACAAGCAACAAACTGCCCATTTGTTTCAATGTTAATTTTGGTGAAGAGGTTCGTTAAGTCACTTTGTGCTGAGAATCTCTGAATCTATTGTCTGTGTGGATGAGATGATAACTCTGATATGGTGATATATAAACGTTATCTAACGACCAACGGAGTCAGGTATGTGGTGTGAGTGATACAGGGGGCACCCCGTACGTCTGTCTGTGTCGTGTCAAATAGGATTCCTGAAAAATATAATTTATTGACTTAAGCGTCCCTTCTTCTCCTTAAAGCTTAAACTCTAGCCATTGTATTTCTACCATTGTTGATAGTTTCCCTTTTCTTGGCTTATCACTTGCTTGTGTGATGCTCCGTGTTTGTACAACACGAAGGACATTTTTTCACCAAGATGAACGTAGGATAGGAAACTATTACTCCAATGCTAATCTTGAGATCAGAAAGGTTTTGCGTGCCAGTACATGCAAATCTTTCTAATGAAAAAGTAGATTTCATGTTTAGCAATTTTGTGGAAAAGGGGATGACTGACTTCGTGTTGACTCTTGACTACTATCACATACACATACGCACATTATTCGTGAAAACCTTATATTTAATCAACACTTATACTAAGCAACAATTGTGCATGGAAATGTACATGATATAATATGCTAAGTATGTTTCAGGTTTAAATGTTTTATAATATCTAGAAGGCAAAAGTAATAACATACGATTGCCGTAAGAACGCTTAATCATCTTGTTCAAGACCTGATATCTTGACATATATACTAGTTCATAGTAATAATTATATATCTACAGATGTAACATAATTATCTAGAATTACTTCTAAGATTCTATTTCATTAATTATAACTTTTTCTTATTAATAGCATTAAATGTGCAGGAATGCATTTACTCTCCTCTATGTCCCTTAAACAACTACATACAAACACAAGTAGAATTAGAGAATGTTAAGGGAGAAAGCAGTAGAGGAATGAAATGTTAGTCGAAATGTGGAGATAAGTTAGTGGATTTGGGAAGTACAAGTAAGTAGTACAAGGTGACATGGACATGATTAATACGAAGGTGGGCTGACAGAAAAGTCTAACCCGAGAAAGAGAAATAAAAGTTTTTCTGACTTGGAAACAGTTATTACGCACCATAGAAGACAATTCTGTGACTCTATGATTATATTACATTCGAAGAGATACTAGCAATGCATGACGAAAGGGTTGAATACTGTTTTTAGTGGCAAAAATAGACTTGACTTGCACATGATGCTCGAGCGACATATCTATTGTTTGCCTCTTTAAAGTGAGTATAGATATTAAAATTTAATGATGACAGAGCAGGGTATAGATGGAGATGTATAGATTATTTTTGCATGTGTGCTAGTAGTAAAGTGAGTATTGTCAATATTCGTTTGCCACAGATGGGCCCCATACATAAATACATCTTTATAAGTTCTATTCGTGGACAGATCTATGTCTCACAATGAGTCGTCTCTTTCTCTCCGTCAGATAATAATATTATATATATGCTTATGCAGAGTGAACTACTTATCCCACTGTAGTGAAGATGCAGTCGTATCTGTGTCTGTAGTATCTGTAGTAGTAGCAATAGAGTACCTAAAGTGAATTGATGCAGATAGAGAGAGAAATAGATAGGGAACAATAAGGAAGGAGGCTTCTTGACTGCTGGAGTTGTCCTGCCTGCCTGTCTGTATAGAATTACTCGGCATAGTAGTCACGTTAGTTAGGGCCAGGCATGGCGTGGTTTGATTTGGTGCGGTGTCCTGGTGTATAGAGAGACTCGGTTACTTACGACTGTTACATAATGGAGATACACACGTCTGTATCTATTTTTTAGAGTCTCTTTTAGTGAGTTGACAAAACTTGGTTTCGTTAGGCTTGGCCTGGTCTCGCTCGGTTGTCGTCGTGGCTCTCTCTTTTCGTGTCTCTTTCTGTTGTCTGTGATTTCTGGCCTCCTTGAATCTTTTCCTCGGCTCCCTTCACTTTCCTCTCTGTCTAAATGTCTATGGCTTTCCTTTCCTGTACTCGACGACTTAAGTTGACTTGACTTGACTCCTTTCTCAAACTCTGCAATTCCTACTCCGACTAACAAGGGGGACATGCAAACTCAACGAACACAGAAGAACTTATTTTGCTACAACGATACTCTTTTCGACTCCATCTGCATCTTTGTAGCCTCCTTGCTCACCCATATCAGAGTAAATGTAAGTAAGTGAACGTACAGCTTACTTAACTCACATAATACAAATACATAAATACATGCATACCACTCTCATGCCACTCACTCTTCCTACTTACTCCTAATCTTTTCAGTCACTTCTCTATTTCACTTCTGTAGACTCATCATGTATTTTACTCTGTGCATAGTTCATAGTCCATTTTTACATTCATTACCTACACTATTACTCCGCCAATAAGTACCAACCTATTTACATATAGGTCAATTTTCGATACTAAATGGATACCTTCAATTTCAGTGACAGACCTGTGATTTCATAATGTGCTTCTGTTCCATGTGTTTAAAATATACTTGAGTGCGACACAATATTCTCTCTCTATGTAAATATTATGTAATGTACTAAGCAGTTTCTAAAACTCTTATACATACTACCGTGTACCTAATTACTATTATTGTCCTAGTTAAACCCGCATCCTTATCATCTTATAATTTGTGATGTGAACTAATATAAGCAACCTTTCAATGCATAAGTACTACATACAGTAATATACCACCTACTTATATAGCGTCAACTGCATACTCTCGGTTTAGTAGCCGTTAGTTTCTTCCTTTTGTGCGTCGTGTGTAAATTGTAATCTGCAACGACCTCAGTCTTAAGTTTAATTTAAAGGGAAGTCTAATTACAATAAATTCTACAGGTAAGAAAGGATTTATCTATTCATCCGCAATGAAATATTAACTTCACATTGACTACATAGATACAGCGATAACTCAAAATAATATATTATACTGACAGGCAATGTGAAAATGATTACTATATATGCATACACACCGTGTGCACTACAACCGTGCCACAGACACAAGGAGTGATCATTAGCACTCTCTTTAATACTTACCCTTTATGGAAATAAAACTCTTTTAGTGGGTTTGGTGGAAACTTTTGATCCTACAATTTGAATACCTAATATGACCCTTAGCACCATAACCATTCAAATGGGCGCTCAATTCGTTTGCAGTCACCTATGTATCATCTACAGGTACTTTCTTTAGCAGCCACAGACTTCTTTAGTAGCCAACTGATGCTACAAGTTTTTCAGTTGAAAAAATGCAAAAATTATGCATTCAGATACACTTGCAATAGTAAGTATGACATTTATATTGATAATTAAAGGAAGTACAGACAAGTAACGTTAGTATGTTACAGAGTAACAGATTTCGTGGCAGCAGGAAGTACTTTTATACTGTGTTACATTTGCAGTGCCTACTCAAATAGTAAAACTGCAAGCTCGTATCTCTGAAAAACTTTCATTTTCATTTTTTATTAATTTTTTCCAGTAGTAATTCAATCCTGTAGATTTACAGACTTGAGAATTGCAACGAAACTTGAGGGACATTTGGAGCAATACATGTTTGTGACTGTGTTGACTACTTTAAAATCAACTTGTCATGAGCTATGTTTGAAATGTATTTAACTGTGTCATTCAATAGAGAATTCGTAGAATTGAGCAAAATGTAAGTTTTCGGATATCGAAGTAGGAAATAAGAATAGGGCTAGAGGGCACAGTAAATTACGGAGGATATTCATTTTGCGTGAGACAAAAGACTATATAAGGGATTTGATTGCCCAGGGGAGTGGAAAGAAATCAATAGGATAATATCAGATCTCCTGGGTCATTATGAATATGACGATGATACATGTTCCTCTCTTATTTGGTCAACGATTGTCAGTTGGTTGGCTGGTTATGTTGGCTGACTGAATGTTCTATCACATTAAACTATCGTAAGGTTATAGGAGTAGCAACGTAAGCGTAATAAATGTACGGAGATTGTCAGGAGATTATGTACCTACGCACTACATATTTGTTACTAAACGAAAGAATTCGATGTCAATGTGAGTCAGGTTAACTAAACCCTTTCTCAAGATACACGGACGAATCGATTTAAATAATGTAATACAATATGGGCGAGGGTGGATAGAAAGGTAATAAGCAATGTAATCTATGACAATAATGTCAAGAAGGCCATTGTACTGAGCTTGCACCTTCTTGGATTAGAATTATCTAGAATAGAGACACATAAGTATATTTTAGTATATTGCTGTACAACCTAATATTATAAAAACAAACCTCCTGATTAGCATACCGTTTTGTATTACAACTTGCTACTACAAGACTACAACCACGACTACATTGAAAAGTGTGTTGGTGGCATTTTACGTAGCTGTGAAATTGAATTAAAATTTCTTCTACTAAATCATACTTGTTTAGTGGTTTCATCTCTTAGATATTCGTTGCAAAAATAGTTTCCAAGGTCTCAATATTTATAGGTAGGAGTTTTAGCAAAATATTTGCATTTTTCGAATTGAACACATTTATGGAAATAAAAATAATACAATGCTGTACACGAAAGAATCTTGAAGTACATGTTTCTTCACTTACTATGTGGTTTAGAAAAGGTAACCTGCTCTGGGAAAGAAAGACTATATCATGTAAAAGACTGTATAACCGACAAAGATTATAATTAGTGACAGGACCTACAAGAATAATGTATGCAAGTCGTGTCTGGTATTAAGTGTATACACTATTTACAAAAATATGCACTCGGGTGATGTACGATTGAGAGATAATGTTAACGTATCTGCGTTCCGTTTGCGTACATAAAGATAGCTACTGTTAGTGGAATTTTAGTGGATAGGGCACAGTAGTCGTGTGTACACAATGAGGAATTTTGGCTGAGGAGAGAAAATTTTTTGGCTTGTTATTTCCTCAAATGTGACGTTTCCTATCAAATGAATGTAATAATGCAAATGCAATGCAACGAAAAGCTAGCCAACTCAAATCTGTAGCCAAGAGTGTTGCACTTGTAGTAGTTTTGGGAGCCGGGACTGGCACTTCTCCTTACTATGTGCACTATAAGATGAGCCTTAGTGGTAACACTCACTTATTATATCTGTTACGAGTCCTTATGTATAGTATTAGAGTGCAGTATAAGTTATAAGTGGAATAGAGTTTTGGGATGGCAGACTTTTGGGCTACAAAGAACAGAAAGAGTAGCGAAACCGAAAGGCAAAGTTGAAAGTGTACCAAAAAGTAGCAATACAAATAGTAGCAGAGTTTGTATCAGTTGTAGATTCTTAAGATCAAGTTCATTGAGAGTTTTTCGACTGCCCCATCGACCTTTATTGATATTGGCACAGGGTTCTGTAAGTTCCTCCGCTGTTCCACGGGGTATATTTTGGTCTGTGGCAGAAAAATCTCCTTTATTATTCCAAGATATACATATAAGAAGGAAAGGTGGTTGCTGTTTGTATTGATATTACGGTCGGGAAGGAGCCGAGTTATTATCACAGAGTAAGTAAAAATACAAATAAATGGCAGAAGTGCCAGTTTGTTGGGAGACGAAGCATAAGAAGTGCATTCGCATCTCTCTCCACGTGTTCTCTTCCTTTGGCAACAAAACGCACGCTTTCTTTTCACTTTTCCTACGATTTGGTCAACTTTGCCAATTCACTTAAAACTCACACATCAACATCACATTCATGAGCGCGTAAATATTGGGCCGGGTCAGGAAACAGATCCAATTATTTCTATTCCTTTTGCCAATATTTCCCCCATTATATCCATCCCGCCAGATGCAGTTGGATCTTGGATCTGTAACAACTCTCTAAAACTTACTGTGCAGGAAGGATGCATAGTTATGTGTGTAAGTGTACAAACAAACCATATGACAATGTGGATGCGTAAGCGTACAAACTCACTTGGAAATTTAAGTGATGCCACTGATCTGCCAGTTTTACGTTTACCGAATTTCATTGCCAATTCCTTTCCATCTATCGCTTATTCACCTCTCAACTGTTTAGAATAATTAGATAGATTCGCCAAAGTGGCGAGTAGGAACCCATCCTTGGTCATGGTGACATTTAGACTCCACTAAAATATTAACAAATAGTGCACTATATTCCAACGGTTATGAATCTTTGATTTATTATTCATAAAATATGAAAGCAGATCACTTTGGGTATATAAACCATGCCTGGTTTACTCCTCTCTGACTGTTTTACAATTCCATGTGTATGATTTACAGATGTATAATTAGCTGTGGGAGCTTTCTGATTTTTCTTTATGCCAATTTTTCCGTTCATTAACTGCTTACTACTTCTATTTAGTAGTAGTTATTGCTGTATCTGTAAGATCCCCAAGACTAGTCACAGAAATCATATGTAGGGTTGGTTAAATATTGAAGAGGTCATTAAAATACCAGGAGATAGTAAAAGTCAAGCCAAAAACACAAAAACAGTTTGTTCCCTTATCGTCTCATTTCAACTAACAATCGCGTTATGTTATGGCTAATGTATAAGGCCTCGCCATCGATGTTAGTAAATAGCTACCATTACTGCACTATAGCTATTTAGCATTATTATAGATCTTATATTACCATGTACACATAAAATTTAGGTTATGGAATTGCCTATACAAGAAGTGGCTACAAATATACTTATTTGTAAGCATGAATTGGGTAGTATGAGTAATAGAGTATATAGTAGGACAAGTAAGGATGAGCGTTGCAAAGGTTAATTTTAATTTTTACAACGGAGAGAATTTATGCATCGTACATTTCCTTTTGGCTAAGGTCTGCATAGACAATTAGAAATAAATTGTAGGGTGCTAATAAAATCGAGAGAGTTGCATGGAATGCGCATATGAGTATAGTAATGCTCTGCCACTTATGGCTTTTTTAAGTCAGGACTTTAGTCTCTGTGCTGTCCCCACAAAGAGTACTAAAGGAAAATGAGACTTGAACTCGGAGCAATAAAGATGAGATTTCTAATGACACTCCACTTATAAACTACATGCACTGCCTTGTAAATTACTAAGGGAATAAATGTTAACTCAACGTAACTGCTATAAAGACGAATTTTTGTACAACTTTAAATGATGTTGTTACGTAACGAAATGTAAATGAAATGAAACCAACACTAATGTATACTGGTAGAGCCCTCGGAATGTTATTTTATATGCTCCAATTTCTTACGCTCTCCTCTTACACATATCACAATATAATATGCAATCATCTTGAATACTTAAAATTAGAAACTTGTGGGCAGAGTCGCTATTTCCTACACTCATCCGTATGCGTGCGATCTGCACTGAGTGGTGGTGGTAACAACTTGATGTGTACAATTTTAGAATACCTAAACTCTGAAGATGCTGGAAAGTAAACCGTATCTACATACAAAATAGTAGATTTGATTCTTATATTAGCCATTGCAGAGGAAAAGTCGACGAATGCACCATATAAAACATATTAATTGTGAGACTGGGATCAGATTCAAGCTTTACGTTCCTATGTATTCATTAATAATGTAAGTTTGGTTTTAAGTGGAATGAAGTGATGTGATATAGTGGGATGGGATGGGATGTGTACATAATGCGCTCGTGTGTGGTTTATGGGTTACGCTTCTGACGAGCACAAGAGTCGAGAGGAGTCTCAGTCCATGGTTGACTTGTATTTATGATGATGATGAGCAGATCTTTATCTTCTGACTGTATAGATAGAATTAATTGTGGTTTTTATGGGTAACTACGAGTTTTAGTGTAATGTGTAGTAAGTGAGTAGTCGTCATAATAATAAGAGTTAAAGTAGACTAGACCACATTATCAATGTACTGTTGTCCGTACGTATTCTCTCTACAAATGCAAACCTGCCTACTTCACTACGCTCAAATAACAGTATATAACGCATATCCAATACCTACATAATACTAAGGTACTTGGCTTCTTCTAAAACTCTGTAGCATTAAAACATTACAATTCATGCAAAACTACTACCTCTAGTAATGCATAACGACTGAGGGTGTCACTCCTCTAATTCTCTATTTATAAAACAGGTAAACTCCATTACAATTGTCAGGACCTATCCTTTTTAATCTACTGCATCTTATTAAACAAAATATATTCAGCCAGGTGCTGCTTCAATAAATATGTCGCTAGAATCACATTGGCTAGTATATGATATCATTGGTAGACGACAAATAAAATTGTCCTAGATTTCTGCTAAGGGATAAGTTAGATTATTAATGAACAAACAAGTTATTATTATTCAGGGAGCATTTGAAGCTGCATTTTCCTTAGGATAATAATATATATCATTGACCTTGCGTCTGTGAGTGTTTATGCAAAGTAAAGGAGATGTAAATAGAAAGAACTACAAAAGCACGGCATGCACACACTTGGATCGTATTTTGCTCCGAACTGGACTGTTTTAACAACATTGAATTGTATGCGGACGAGTTTATTTAGCTGTAGTTGAAAGTATGTATTATAAATTCACGGTCGACAATTAGTGGGAAGCTAGAATATCTAAATAGTTGCAGAGATTAAATATTTTGTTTGTAAAGGATGCAAAAATGATAGGAAATAGCCTTGAAGCATTATGAAGTAGGAACATGGATAATTAGGGGGAAAGTGTTCTGATTTGGTTAAATTAATGGTTGTGCTCAAGAATGGGATGTAAAAAGTGTTGAATGGATTCTAAATGGGATTTGTGTTTGCAGGAGTGAGTTGATCTCAACGGGACCCGGCAAGCCCCAACACCACCGCAAACATTGCCTGGAGACAGAGCTGAAGATTTTGCTACTGTGGAGGCCTCAGCCATCAGTCTGCTGCCAATGGGTTTGGTAAGTACTTATTATTATACTCCCTCCATGTCTCATATGAGTTCCTATATATACAATATAAATACATTACACACAGTAGCAATTACTGGGCTTGTTATGCTTTGTATTGGATTAACTTGTATTGTTGCCGAATAAAAAATAAGCGCATATTAGCTAGTTAATTAGCATATCTTGCAGAATTTGATCTTATAAATCAGAATCTACATGCAGCAATTGTGGCATCAGGTAGCTATAGAGGCTCTCACTCAGCCAATTGCAATTGCTCATAAGAATATCCGTCGGGCGAAGGAATGAGCTTATTAGAGTGATTGGCAAAAAAATGTTTTGCAGAAAAGCCGAGTAGAAAAAATGCAGTTCTCTCTTTCTGAGTGGATCATATCAGTCAACGATACTTTTTGTTATGCTATGTACAAGTTCGTTATTACTTGGTGGACTGAAGAGTTTAGTATCCTGTGTCGCTGCACAGGGCAGAGACCATTACTACATGCACCATTACAATTAAATGTACACCCTGCACTTGCATTTATATTGTGCCAGCAGAGTGCTCCGGCACACGGATCCCTTTATTTATTTGACAGAGCAATAGCCAAAGATGATTATTGTCAGTAAGTAATGTAGGCTCTGCTGTGAGAAATGTAGAGGAGGAAGGACGAATTTTCATACAGGTATGTAATCAAAGAGACGTTTCGTAGTCTCCTCGGCGGATTATTTATGTATCCACGGAGTCTCAAATTTAATGCTCCCTTACACAAGTCAACTCAAAACACAGTCATATTATCAGTTTAACTAATACTCGAAGAATTCCAGTTTCATTGATATAGCCTGTGTGGAGATTGGCTACTTACTTTGACCTACGTGTTGTGTATGCAGATTGACTTTTCCTCATAAAAACAAGAGTTGAACTATCAAGGATTGTTCAACTTGCGCACTTACTTACTTAAACTCCAGTAACAATGCAAAGTGTGATGTACATAAGTAATAATGAGCAGTGCTATCTTCCACATTATATCTATATAGATACACCTATTAGCATCATCCCTTCGACCTTACGTAGGTATGTAGCTATCTATCTTCGGCTAGTCCTAACGGAGCAAAAAAGGTATGCAAAATTCAGAAGCTTGAATATTCAGGCAAATGAATGGCAGTAGCCGAGGCAGTCAGCCGCACAAGACACTTAAATTAGGAGACAAGACAAGGTACTGACCAAACATATATTTTCAAGTGAACCTGATGCTAAGTACAAAGGTATTTAATCACCTTACATGCTTATTATGCATATTCATGGAATAGGCTTTTCATCATCTCCTTCTCTTGTTCCCAAATGATTCTCCGTCAATTTAACATAATACCTTACAAGACAATGCAGAGGAAGGCAAGGCAAAACAGAAAGATGGACTAGCACCCGGCGTTTTAAGATTAAACTGCAGGTTATTCCTAACATCAATATTCCTCCTTCCAAAACTACGCCTTAAAAATGGTCAAATAAATATTATTTCGGCAGAGAGCATCGTAGGACGAATATGGAGTATGGATTACACGCAAAGTTCGGCGTATGTCGGATAGGTATGTCGGAAATTGGGATAAGCAACTTACACACATTTATTAGGATCTGGTGAATGAAAAACGTATTATGTATGGATGTGGGGATGAGGAGGCGGCATTATTAAATCTTTGGAGATGCGTACATGCATGTAGTGTGTATCGGTATGCAATAGTAGATTACATGTGCAGTTGACATGACAGGTAGGCAGCTAAGGCTATTATAATAGGTAAGTGGGCTCTCTGTGGACAGACAGAAGAATTCAAGGCATTAATCTTATTAAATAATCATATAATACAAGATAACATGAAAGATGGCAAATTCAATTCAACTTTTTGTGCAGAATATTAAGTAAAACAAAGTCTGGGTTGATTAATGTAAAGCCTGTTCAGACATCAGCTTTGGCCCAACATTGTTTCTCAGTGACAGATTGCTGGTAGGTTGACTAATGAGCTTGTGATCAAATCAGATCTAATCTTTGATCTTGAGATCAGTCACCAGACTACTTACTACATTCTAGAGCAGAATTACATGACATAGGGGCCACGGCAAACTATGCCTTGCCATGTTCTCCCATGCTTTATTACTTGCTGTGAGTTACCACTGGCATTTAGCAACATGGAAAGGCTAACTCGTCTCTGCCTGGTCAAGTCGAGTTAACTTAATCACTTGATGAATATCTATTCACTTTGCCTCCGAGTCAGACAGCGAGTTGGTAGCTGCCTTTTTTATATTTCTTGTACCTAATATATTATAGTCGCCCCTAATCAAATTCCAATCAGATCTCTCTCCATTTCCATCGCTCAGACACACCAACCAACATACATAACTAAAACAACGTCAACATCCACATCAACATACACTTCAATTTCAATTCAACGCAAATCCAAACAGGAAATTTTCCAATGGCGACCACTATCAAATATATGACAGTCAATAGAAATGTAAACCCAAGAAAATACGATAACAAAATTTAATCTCTCTTATCTCATTTATGAGACGTGTAAGTTGAGACCTGTCCTGTGGTTTCATGGGATGTCCGACAGGATACTTTTCATTTACGAGCTATTACAATATCGCCGTTCTACTTTAATACCCTTCTTGTGTCTATTCACTCTACAATCTGGAATTAAGTTGTGTCTTCTCTACATCTACTACCTACGCTACATCTTTCACATACATAATCCTCATTCTCATTTTACACATTTCCCCTTTTAGCAATCACTGATAAGAATTGTCCCCTTTAGTTCAAATTAATGAATGTCCAATATAATTTGTAGCTACTTATGTTGAATCACTGTATATTCAGGTTGTTAATTCATGAAAAATCAACTAACTTTACATTTTTCTCTTATATAACCAAGCTCAAAGAATTACTTGTTTGTAAAACTATGTCTAGATTTTGGAATTGTTAAATTTTAATTGTTCAAGTCATTTTGTGTAACTAAGAAATAAAAGGGCCAGGTATAGATTTTGAAATATAATAAGGAAGAATATATCCGCAAAAGTCTGGAAGAGGGATAATAATGTAATTTTACTTAACGTAGCGTACGTAAGGACTCAGTGGTGTGTTCATGCACACTAAAATAAAGTAAGGCAAGAAAAAAATGAATGAGTACTGGATGCACTAATGGGAGATGGGAGCCGGAGAGAGATAGTGTGGCATGGCACGACATGCCATTTACTTATGTACTGTGCAAAGTGTGCTCTATCTCTGCAAACTTGACGATAAATAAGATAGGAGGAATACGGTTTGTATTGTGATATAATGTAGTCGTTTGTTTGTGTAGGCAACTGTGTACATCTATAGAGTCGCATAAACCACCGTATGTATGTACATTGCATGTCTATGCTAAAACGGTTCTTGTCTGTAGCCTACCGGTTTGGTTTGCTAGGACGGAGAGTTGTCATAGTATGTCCTTCCTGTCCCAGATGAAAAAGGGCGAAATATATTTATAGGTACACGTTGTTGTGCTCTGCTATGTGTGTGTATTTTGACGTTGTGTATTTTCTTAACATTTTCTCTCTACGTCTCAGTCGCTGCGTCTACCTACATAAGACGTATGTAATATTATGCTCGTACTTTAGTGAATGACGAGGTAAAAGGAACAAGTTCATATAACCACGCTCTGACACATGCCCCTTGTCAAATATATATCTTGCCATTCACACATGTCTACTCTACTATTATTATTTAAACGCGTGTAGCTAAACTCCAGAGCAAACCTACATAAATTCTGCAAATTATGCGTAAATATTACTGCCATTTTATTGCAATTTGAAATTACCCAATAACAATGCTAATCAATCACTTAAGGTAGTTTTGTCTGTTTATTACAGAAGGAGTTCAGAAAAAGTTAGCTAAACACTTCAGATGTGAGATAGTGTGTACAAAATACTGTTTAGCAATAGTTCTACTTTTACAACGTAAAGAAGTCATTTATAGAGAAACTAGTAAAAATAGAGGATGACAATAGATGGTTAATTGTAAGTTGAGTGAATTGCGAATTACGCAGATAGATGTGTCCTTCATAGTAGGTACTTGGGTTAGGATGGATTTAGAAGGCTGTAGGTACCTCATGTTCGTATAGGAGCTGATGAAGATGCTCCTGCTGGATTAAGACTCGAGTTAGTTACGCTCACGAATGCGAAAAGAGAAGATGAGATAAAAAAACACGTTCAGTTTATACATTTCATCGTAGTCTCTTCTCAGTTAGCTTTGCTCTGTTCGATTTAGTTCCATGGCTAGGTACATCTCGACACTGCCTTTTGAGTGTAGGTATGTATATGTGGCGAATATATATAGATGCCATACACGCTTTGCACATACTATATACCTACCATTATCTACAGATGTGTTTATGTATGTAACCGGTAGTAGGTATGTTACGTAAATTTCCTCCAGAAGAGTCTTATAGAGTGACTGAGTCATGAGATCAGACTATCAAAGTCACTGCTGCCTTGGTGCTATTATACTTGTGCTGAAACTAATACTACGTACAGCACGATTAGCTACCACCGTTTGATGGTGCACGTTAGATTGCAATGTAATGTACTTACCATTACTGACTTGACTCTGTACCTATTTATGTATTCAGATATTGTGCTCTCTTTCACTTGCACTTTTCTGCTACACACATAAGGTTATAATAGAAATACACACATGCACTACCAATGTACATATTATTTGCAGACGAACATCTTGGTGAACCTTGTCTGTATTTCTACTCCAATTGCTGTGAAACAGTCAAAACTGCCATAGGGAAAGCATAGGAGACACCAAGTTGAAATGGACCATATTAAACTGAACCTTTCGCCCTTATTGTCAAAACGGGACGGAACTGAGGACAGACAGGACAGTTACCAGCTACATACACAACGCAATATACTTGTCTGTCCATATCGTGTAAGAAAAGGCAATGTAAAGCTAACAATGTCACAATAGCCCAATTTTTTTATTTTTATAGGTTGACATTGTAACAAAGTAAGTATGTAATCTATTCTTTAGATATACACTTATTGCCTATCCTTATTATATCTCAGCCGCGTAAAAGAGCCTTACAGTCTATCCTCCTTCACTTCTGTCCTCAGTCGTAATTCCTGATAGCCTTTATAGCTCCGAAAGAATTGCGGAACTACATAAAAAACAGCTCTGCACTTGCAACAAAGTAAAGTTCAGATAAAACACAAATATGCAAATTATATATTAACGCAGGGCCTTTTTAAGATTTAGATTCCGCACCCTTAACTGTGTATTTTATTATTAAGTATTTACTTACCTCAGTCATCCCCCTTTATCTAAATAAAGTATATCTAAGTAGCTAAATACAATGCTGACTTATTATTAAATTATTTTAGCTTTAGCTTACATACATTTTATGTGTGACAGTGATCTTATTATAAAACAGTGAATTAAACCTGGAGATAAATAATTGCTTGGCGAATGATACAAGTAGGAATCTGCTACAGAGATCAGTACCCAGTAGCTCCAAACTATTTATGTATTCCAAACTGGTCATTCCTTTTCTAGAGTAATATTGAGTCCCAGATTTGCATGCATTGCATATATAACATATTTTGATAGTTTGAGTGGAGCAGTGTAAGTGAGTGTTCATTTCATGCACGTTGTTACTTTTTCTCAAAATGTATTTTTCATGTACAGTGCAAATAAGTACTAAACGGAAGGAGTTGATACAGTAGACCTATACCATTTGCAATAGTCAACAAAAGTTGCACATTGCATGGCAAGTAAGTACTAAAATAAAATGTTCTTGAGGAGCTGAGATGAAATGAGTTTGTATTTTCTATATGCCTACATAGGTAGGCAATAATATTATACTACTCTCATCTGTTACAGTGCGAATGCGAAATTAGTTCCTTTGCAAACCGACGAGTACGAAATTCTACAGCGTCGCATATTTAGAACTTAAATACTATCATCATGTATCTATTGTATTCTAAGACATTTATGATTTCAGATCTTTGTACCAAACAAATTTGCTTCATGAAGAATTATATCATATTTCCGTTTTAAATTCTCCAAAAATAATGATACTCTAATAAAATGTCAACTGTTTAAGTAATTACTCAAACGACCAGGCATACAATATTTGTATAGGTAATCGTATGAAAATTTTAATAGTATTGATTATATACATCTAAAATTTTCATAAGCCCTATTATAACCTAGCAATTCTATTAACGTACATAAATTACTTATGGTTACAGTAAGGATGTAGAGGATGTGAAAGTTCGTACCTACTGTACTTTATAATGCGTATTCTACGTCGTGAATGTACTATTTTGTATTACAAACCTATAAAATTTGATACTTTTACCTAAACCACCAGTAGCCACAGATTGCAAATTTAGCCTAAAATAATTGAACAGTTTACATAAACTAGTGTTCAATGAAATCAGAGACTATATGCAAACGATGAAGTGAATTTTAAAAATGGTATACTACTTTTTTAATACTTAGATATTACTTCATTATGCAATGAATGCTATAATTTGTAATTTTTGTGACTTGCCTTTAAAAATTATACATAAAACAGAACCCGACTTTAGAGCCATGTATCTTGAGTAAAGTTTTTATATGCGTAGATACATTCAAAGTCCTTAAATTTTCAGTCGCATGGCTTATGTTAACTTGAGTGACTGGACTAAAATTTTGCACATGGGTACACGGAGATTGGTAGATAAGCATTTTTGAAAAATTTGGTGCTATCACTAGCACATGCATATGTTGCTGTACGTTATTTTGTCACATTAAGTTTAGTTTTAAAGGACTTGACGTTGCTGCTGCTCTACTTTAATCTGTCTCACTGGTAAAACCACAGTGACAGTAACTTTTGCTCTTTGTGTTTTGTGAACTGAACTGTTTAAAGTAGCCTTAATCAGAAATGCTTGAAACCCAATTCGTGAAAAGAGTTTCGCTCCAGTGAATCATTTCACAAAAATATACATTGATTGGGTAGTTAAAACTCCTAGTGCGTAGAAGTTAAAATGAAATTTTAGCGTTAGGCCAGCCATTCCATGAAAATTAATATTTTATTTACACGATGTAACCTTAAACAGGAACTACTTCATGAATTGGGTATACTATAGCTAAATTCATAGATGGAAGTCCCGGGAAAGACATAAGTAACCCTTAAAAAGTTATTGACAAGTAAATACTGTAAAGATTATTTTTGAAACTTTCTTCAAGATGTAAATATTATTATTCAGTGATTTTGTTTCATTGTTGTTACTGATTAAGCAATGACAAATATATAGATGTAGGTACTACAATTAACAAAAAGGTAGGTATGAATATGAATCCTGAGATTGGTTGTGTTAGATGGAGGAAATCTTTCCGGTTAGAATGAAATTAAAGGAAGGAAACTGTATGTAAAATGTGTTTCTTGGAAGAGTATGGGTAAGGTAAGGAGTAGGAATTTCGTTGAAGCGAGTAGACATCAATTGAATGCAATGCAATGCAGTGTATGTAATATGTTTGTACACAGTATAAAATAATGCTGTTGGATTGAGTCAGTGAGCCACCCAGTGAGTGCATAGCAATACTAAGTATATTTTTTATAGCATGGAGTAGTAGAGTAGATCTCGAGTCGACAAGACAGTCAAAGTGTGCGTGTGTTAATGTTCTTGTGTAGCACGCTACAACAAGTAGAGAATTTTCTCGGATTCAGTTCACTCCAGAAGATGATGATGAGGAAAGAGTGCAATGCAGAAAGGAGGATAGGTACTGTGAGAGTGTATGTACTATTTATTTATGTAAGTACACAGCCATATCCTATCTTTACGTACAAGAATATAATATCTCTTACTGGAGTCGTTGTAGATGTAGTAGTAGTAGATGTAGTAGATGTCTGCATGAAGGTTTGATTTTCGTATGTGTATGTAGATAGATAGTAAGTAGTAGAGAGTTATATAGGAGCATAGAGTAAGTAGTAAGCATGGGGTTAGTAAGTAGATGTGAGATAGGATGCATGTCTTGTGCTCTTTCTTAACTCCAATCCATCCATCCATATCCCGGCCCGATCCGAGAAAGGAAGCTTACAGACAGAAATAGGTTCAGACACTAAATTCTTCTGTTTTATGTTGCTCCTTGGATGGTGAAACGAAAGCTCCTTCTTCTCTTTCTTCCACATGATGAGCTCTGCCCATTACCCTTCCTCCTCTTTCACTATCATCCCTATCACGTACCTACATGTACTAAATACATAATACACTTAACTCCGTATTACACAGATTATGCTATAAGTACAAACAGAATCCTCTACTGCATATAAGACATACGTAGACTCACATTACACCAGTATATACGACGCAGTTGTATGTAACTTTATATATCTGACTGATACACAACAAACACTCTCATCGCATCGTCAGCTGAATTCAACTGACTAACTGACTACTGCACTTGCTGGACTGACTTTACACAGAAACTTAACTTTTGTGTCTCTTCTGCTCATACAACTTTGTATTCCATATAAATGTATTCATGCATACAAAGAAGGGTCTCCGTAATATATTATTATTAGAATCTCTATGTATGTAGTAGCTGCTGGAGTGCTCTAAAGTACGTACCTATGTACATAATAATATTGTTTGTATTTCAGATATAGCTTACTACTACTTAACCTATACTACTTATTTAACTGTACAACTTATTTGTGTACTGGAGTTGTATGAATTCTCTAATGTACATTAATGCATTCAGCATTGCATTACATTACGTAATACATGACTGTGTACATACAGAGTCAGTCACTAATGTAATGTAATGTAAGTGAAATAGTGGAGGAAGAGGAGAGCGTGTGCCTGCCTTTATTTTGCTTTTGCTGTTCGTTGTGCCTTGACTCGTCTTGACTTGACTCAACTGCCTCCTCCAAGCAACCAAACTACCCTATATTATATTATATCAGAATTATTACTCGTTTCCTCAGCATTATATTACATTCCCATTAGCTATACATTCTGTAGTAGTAGTAGTAGTAGCAGTATTACTTAGTACTGGTAGTAGTGGAGTAGGTAGCTGCATGTATTTATCTGTACATAATAAGTATGCGTAGTCTTTTTAGCTATATGTTACATAATAGATAGACAAGTTAACTACAGTTGAGACGAAAGAGAGGCAACTCTTGCTAAGCAAAGAAGTAAATGTAGAGAGTGTAAGAAAGGCAAAGACCATTCGGTCGCTCGGGCGGATTCTCAGTCGACTTCACTTCACCTTCCTCTTGTTCATCTTGTACGTCATCTGACTCATGAAGATGTTCTGCAATTTCAATCTATGTACACAGGTTCATCTAGAAGTATTATCTCTCTATGTGCCTAAGCAGAAGCAACATTTTCAGAAAGCAGTCACTCACTTTATGTCTGCGTTTCCATTTCTATTGTGCTATCTCCAGTTCTATGCTCTCACACTCTATGTATTTTTCTGTACATGTAAATCCAACTACATTTCTCAGATCATCCTACTACACTCTACTATTGTACTATATCTGTGCAGTTAGTTTATTTTGTCTATGGAGCTATAATCCCTAATGTTATCACTATTCTTTAAATACTCCAGATAAATTGTGTTCATTGAATACCTTTATTTGCAGTTAGTTAGGTAGATAATACATAGAGTTCCTGCTCTTTGGATTGTAGTGTAGCTATTAGTGGCTAATGCTATGCTTTTATGTGTATTTGGGAATATATATGTACATCTCAGCTTGGAATTACACGAGCTAATACATTACGTAGGTGGGTTGAGCACATAGAGCATCTTGGCTTATACAGATAATTCATTGTTATTATACTTACATACTACGCCATCCATTCCACATTTGCACAACCATCCTTCCTCAACAATAGCTCACTCCGTTTCAGTCCATTCTAACGTAGGTGGACATTATATTGCATAACTTGATATGAATAAATATAGAGCACTTGAAATCAGCTACGCTATAGAATTTTTTCTCCTAATTTTCCAACTATTTTGAATACCAAATCAAATTTTCCTTCCAACCTTTGGGTCGAGGGAGAGACGACTTAATCTTTTGAAGATAATACGACTATTTGACGCAGTTCCGTATCTGACGATCATGTAGCCTAATGTGCATGCTATGTAAGTCATGACAATTCAAAAGCATTCTATAAGGTGCATTATAAAGGTGCTCCAACGTTTAGTACTTTGCTCCGTCAATTCATAATATGGAAGTACCCTAGATGTCTAGCAGCTCACGTTCTGAATAATTATTTATATATTTCCCGGTAAATAAATAGAGAGAATATTTTATTAGCTATTACGCTGCAAAAACGTACTTAGATTTCCATACGGGATTTTTATATTTGGCTTTTTACGACTCTCATTTTCATGGGAGTTCCTCCTACTCGTGAATGAACGTCGGAGCCGCCATACGAAGTGTGTTCATTTGTATTTATTTTATGCAGAACAAAAAAATGGATGACAATGCACTCGGAGTAAGAAGACATTTAGGGTAGGGATACCACTGGAAAAAATGGTCGGGGAGACAATCTGTAAATATACTAGGAAGTAGTCTTGGGTAAAGTCAAATCTAGTTAGGCATCCGGGAAAGTCTCATATGTAATAAATATAGTTTACGGATTAAGAGTCTGCTTTTACGTATTAGCATTACATTATAATATTATGCCTTCTCAAGAAATTCCTCAACGTTCCTGTAGTTTATAAAATAAAGATTGAAGTGAAATGTGAATGACATGATCGAGAGAAGCATTTAATGAAAAGAGCAATCTGGATGTAAAGTAAACGGTGAGTTTGGAGAAGAAACTGGAATAAAATAATCATAATGCAAAGTGGCAAGAGTCCAGATAACACTTGTGCACGTATGTGTGTTTCTAGTAAATATAAGTACTGTCATGTCGTACGCTTCCCATTAGAATTTGGAAAATAGCTCGTAGGCAAGCATCACCTCCTCTAATGTTTATACTAGTATTTGTGAAATAAAAGCTCTAATCTTCTAGCTCATTTCCATTTTACGAAGTCAATGCGATGCAAGCGCTAAAAACATGTTCCAAGGAAAACAGAAAAATGATAAATAGTTAGAGAGAGATCAATTCTCAGTGCATGCACATATACCTAAGTATTTATTCGCATTCCACGTCTATGGTATGAGAATATAAGCAAATATTTAATTGGATTCCCAAAGGGGTCTTAATATGTATTGCTAAATCGGTATGAGTAGGTACATTCAACTAGTTACTTACAATATTAGTTGGCAAGGTGTATTCCTGCTACCTACCTTAGCTACACTATCATAATATTATATGCGCATTTTCTACTTAATAAGTAGCACTGCCGTAATTTGGATAATGAATTGATAAGACGGAGCTCCTAGCTAGTTCTGTTTTTGTTGTGCAGACCAAAAGGGTTTGTTTTGTTTGTGCTGTGTGTTAAGTGATGTGTTTCGATTCCATTTCGACGAAATTAAGATGATTGGGATGACGTTTATATGCAATTTAGTGTCTATGCAGTAGGAGAGTAGGTAGCAAAGTTGCTTAGCGGCTAAAGATCCCAACACGTACATCTGCCTCTGGGATACTATCAAATCACATCACATCACATTAGATCAGTCAGATCAGATCATTTAAAATCAAATCATACAGATACATTCATTAGGCAGACCGTTTAAAAGATCATAAGAAAGAAATCAGTGCAAGTAGTACAAGTGTGTGAAGTGAAGAGTCATTTCGTATGCAAGTCCATCTCCTAGCTCCACAGTCTCTCCACGCAACCGAAACACTTTTCTCTTTACATAGCGACTCTTATGTTAACTCTAAAGGTAAATGTTCAGATCAAACTCATGTCGAACTGTTGCATTTGTACAGAGCTTATCCCTCTATCTCTCTACTATTCGCTGTACAGAACACAATAGGTACTATGTTGTTTAGAATATTATATGCGTATCTCATCTTGTACAAATAAAAGTAGTGGCTTCTGAGTAGTGTCATGAGTTCAGGTGTAGTATACCTGTATAGAGACACTACAGTTTTTCTATTGAGATGATGTTGCCGCTACGACTGAATTCTAGTCCATTTGCCCGGCCACTGACCTTAATCAAATCGTGACCTCGTCAAGGACGTTGTCGTCCTCTCATCTACACAAGAAAAGATCTACTCATCCAATAACTAATGCTCACACATATCACTTCACACAATACATAAACATATACTACACTTGCACAGATTATTTACCTGTTCAATATTCACCTTACGGGTTTTTTAAAAATCATTTCGTATCATTAGTCACTAGTTAGCGGAGAGAACTCCTTAGTTATACATATTAAGACTTCCAAGGGCATTAAATTCAATATATGGCTATTAGAAACTAATAAGTCGTTTATATCACTATAAGTACATATCTTTGCATATCTCTATATGACAGACCCATTCTCTACTTAAGTGGTATTAATTCCGTTTAACTACAACTTGAATTGTAGAACAACAATGTACTGCAGTGTTGAGACGATAAAGTAAGTAGTAAAACATTAAACTGGATTAAATTGGATTCAATTGCCTTGACGCTAGGTAGACTTGCAACTCTTAATTCAGTTGAATTGCACTAGTGACAGAAGATAAGCTATTATCATCATGATATATACGTTGCAGTCAGTTTATAAACTTATATATAAATTGACTAGCCATTTTATATAACAAAACGTTTTTAGAATTACATATTTACAAAACCCCAAACCAGATTTTATGGTTTTGTAAATCTCTGGACAGATGTTGAGATAAGTAGTCTGAAGAAAAGTTATCATTTATTTTATTTTAATCTCGAAAGTTTTAAAAAATGTTTCAAATAGTTAATGCAATATAAAATAGTATTTTGGATAC
>JABASH010000378.1:0-42284 GCA_019776445.1 Tomocerus maximus
GCATTTTAATAGTCAAAATTATATGCTTTGACTTTATATGCATTTTAATAGTCAAAATTACTTGATTTGGCTTTATATGCATTTCGATAGTCAAAATTATCTGATTTGACTCTCTATGCATTTTGATACCCTATTAGAACAAATGTCATTGCTTGAAACATTCAGTTTCAAACTGCATTTAACTCCATTAAGTTTTGAAAGTTAATTTTTGAATTTCATCCCCCCATTAGTGGCAAAGTCCAATGTTTTATTAATATTCACATACATTATACAACATATTATACATACATACGCAACATTATCATTTATTGTAATAATTTATTAGGTACATGGAAGAATTTTGGAAGTAGCTTACATTCATGTGCGCTCAGCTTCACATCTTCTAGATACGATTCATTAATATTATGACTTATCATATATTTCAAGATTTCAGGTCTATCAACCACTAAATAACTATCTAAATCTCACCAATCATGAATAAAAACTGCAACAAAGTACTACTAATGATTCCTTCAAATTACAAATTCCTTCATTTTACAATTTAAAATTCTAGTTCATACATATACGTAAAATAGAAGTGCATTATAGTTGACTCACGCAATGTGTTCATACCTGGATGCAGTGGGAAACCTACGTTTGTAGTACCTGGTGGTCAACACAATTAATCCACAAAATATAATCCCTGTGGCCAAGCCAATCAAAAGTCCTCCATACCCAAAGCCGAAGAGGTTCGACGGAGAGGACGATTTAACATATTCCCTCTGAAACAAGCTATCATAGTTATTGAATGGAGGTCGTACTACTCGCATTTGCCCATGAGCTCTGAAGGAATTTGCCAGTACACAATAGTGTACTGCACAATCGTTGTCAATCACAGCCGTATGCTGAGTGTATCCATTTGGACACATTTTTGTCGCATCACCCTGAGCTATTGAATTCTCATTGCTATCGTACAGTGGGTTACCCTGTTTGCAATTAAAGAATCCCCCAAAGGGAACGCTGTATTGTTGGCCCAATTCGTAATCGTCTCCCAGGCATACGTGCAGGTCTTGCAAGATTTTGTGACTCTCAAAAGTGTTTGGACATGAGAAATCGTGTGTGACAGGATTTACAATCTTTGATGTGTACAGACCTCCAAACATGAATCCCGTATTGACAGCCTGCACCTTTTCCGCGGCACACCAATACCCCTTGTACTCCAATGTAGCGTGGTATATCATGCAGGTGGTTCCATAGCAAATCCTTTTGGAAACGGGCTGAGTATCATGCGACAAAAGTGTTGCTTTGTAAGGAGAGGGACAAGAGAGTTTTCCTGTGGCACTATTTATTGTTGTCATATTAGATTCTGAGCACCAATTCGTTAAATCCTCCCCATAATGATCCCTGTTAAAATCCTCGTCATCTGGCAAAATCACCTTGCATTCCTGATAGATACCCCCAAGCGTATGATTGTTTAAGGAGTTTTCGCAACCTCCGTCTACATTTGCGTTGAAATCGAAATTGGGAGATCCCAAATCCATGCAACCTCTGTGAGCATTGTATCTGAAGTAATCCAGGATGGCTTTTACCAACTTCTTGTTCAAAATTGTCAGAATTTCTGGCGGAACGTGAGGGAATGCATTTTGTGTGACAAGAGAGTTGAGAGGTTCACCCGACCTATCAATAGTAGCCAGATTATCATTGATGGAGGTCACCCAATTAGAAATGTTTGTTTCGGGTGTCATGAATTTCCCACCGTGGGTACCAAAACTCAGTGACTTTATATTACTTTCGTAGCCTTTCACTATCCTATTGTCTGACTTGTGTTCGAATTTAAAATTCAAATCGCTGTTATTACCGGTCCCAAATGTTTTCATGAATGACACTGTAGCGCCTATCTCCAAACTCCACTTTCGCTGATTGTCACTTTGGGTGAAAGATTTGCCTAAGAAGTCCTGTTTCCAAACCAAGGCTCCAGCTATCTTTTCAGTGATCACATGCGTTCCATAATGGCGAACAATCAGTTCAACCAGTTGAGTGGCTTTATTTAATTGGTTTGCTTTTATCGCTTCGATTGCATTCTCGAAAGAGGACTTTAATTCCGGACTGAAATTCATAATGGGCTGCTGGACGCCAATTTTGTAGAATGTATAGCGAGCTGTCGTTCGTGTTGTGATCGACACTGTTTCCAATTGACGCGTTTTTATATTTTGATAGCCTGTCGAGAATGATGCCTGGACATCGGCCATCATCTTTGCTTCTGGGCCACCAAGATCTGCAGCATTTCCACCCAAAGTAAAGGATGATGACGTGAGATCCGTATAGTTATTCCAATGGTCAAATATTTCTGAATTCATCAGCAAATCGCTACTCCTCACCGGAACTGCATACATATGATCGGGTAGCAGATATTTACCATCGGGTGTTGTTTGGCATTCTTTGTATGTAAGGGGGATGGTCCAACTCAACTCTTTGTTTGTCAAAACGTCCCAACCTTGCCCAGGAATAATATCCAGCCGTTTTAATGACATCGGACACGAATCTACTGCACTTGCTACTTCCCACAATGCGCAATTCAGTGTCAAAAGAAGCATGAAAGTTTCCTTTGAAATCTCCATTATTCTTCCAAGAAATTCCTATAGAATAACGATATAATATTTGATAATTGATCATAACTTTTTAGTGATATTTGTTGTACGTTTTACCAGAGAATTTTGCAGTTAAAGTTTGAAACTTGCAGAATTCACTTATATTGCAATGGGTTGTGTAGTGGTGGTACCCATATTATATGGATATTATAATATGACATGTGAATAGATACAAAATGGGCATATTTTTAAAAATTTACATGTGATATAACAAAATAAGTTTTCATGTCTTAACCATACTGTTAAGGAATAGAAGAAAATATTTTATGAGACAAGTTTCATAATGAAATATGAATACCGAATCCATTTACGCTTAGTTTCAAAACCAAAACCCATTACACGTTTATGGGTGCAGAAAAGTGGGGAACTATATTTTTTGTTTGACAGTTTTTTTTAAATGAATGAACATACCATAAAGTGATGGGATGTTATGGATTCCAAACGCAGAAATGCATAAGATACTTGGATTTAACTATATCTTGTGTAAAGGTTGATATGAAAGAAGAAACTGGCCGCAGTCTTATCATTATTCCAATTTTTATACTCAAGTCATTCAGTCTTGTTGCCGTCAGAAACTTTCCTTAAAACTGAAAAGTCGTCATCTCTGTCTCTACCGACTACAAATACGATAAAATTGGATATAGTAACACGCAGTAAATGGAAATGAGTTGATATATAAACCAAAGTCAAATCCGGTACAAGTTATTATTGTGACTATTACGTATTATGTGGCAAAGAAAGATAATAATTATTTTGCTAATAATTTCTAATTGCATGTAAAATCGACGGTTGCGGTTGCACTGAAGAGGAAAATTATTATGTAAGTTCATGAAATACGAATATTAATATGGGCTACCTATATACATATTATTCGCAATGTTATTTTTGTATTTCTTGAGAACTAATACATATAATCGAAGCTGCTTGTTGATAAGTATGACATGAGACATGGCTTGGGATGGAATTTATAATTGATATTGATACAGTGATATTGAGCGTTTATTTATTCGGATGTATAAATGCAGTATATGTAATGCTACGAATTACACCCTTGCTTATGCTCATACCGAGAAAAATTGCATTACCTAGTTCAACTAGGTTTCGAAAAACACTACTGAAGTCATACTAACTGAAAGTTATGCATCTGACTTATTAAATATTTTTCATAAGTTTGTACAAATGTGTTTATGCCTTGGTCTTGGTTTTTGGGTATGAATGGGAATGCATAATATATGAACTGCTAATGCAATTAACCTAATGTAGTGCAATAAAGTAGGTGTTTAGTAATGGCATGGCGCTATAGACGGACTCTATTTTTGCTCTATGTATTACATTCGTGTTTGTGGTTTGTTTCGCTACTTGTACCTGTATGTAGCTGTATAGTTATGTTATGATATATGTGACTAATGGTAATTGACTTTTACCGACTATGTTCATAATAAAACGTCCATGTGATCATGAGATGATGTCTTTTAATTTAGGATTGAGTGATGTTGAGAGAGCTCTCATGACATGACAACTAACAATCGAGCTACTAAGTACTTATTAGTAATCCATGTCCATTGACGTCACAAAATTGTCTGCCTATACATCCTACATCTACTTCTGCAACTAGTATTATATGTACTAACAGCTATACACAGGCCAAGCAGAGGTATGCTCTTGGTACAGTAGTAGGCATGGCTGTGCCAATATTTACTGTATACAGCTGTAGGTGATGTTTGTCGTATTCTGTATAACAATGTACCTATAGTGTAAAGTTGTATGTTCATTTCATAGATACAGATAGAATATTCGATTTCCCAACAAGCTTAAAAAGTAAATTGTACTATATCTCTACCTAATACGTACATGTCGTAAGTTAAAACATCATTGTACACATACGTAGTAGTTCCTGGCAAGCAAAATAACTAGGAAAGCAACCATTGAGGATTATCAGTTATACCAAGTAAATAGTGGTGATTAGAAATACACCGTTGGAAGAGAATAAGATAAGTTGACAGTGTCCAGTAACCACTTACTTGTTGGAAAAATACATAGATTAAGTAATACTGTTTACATTTGTTTACTTTCCAAAGAGATTTTGGATATTTATACTTAATTGCGGTATAACATTCAGTGGTAAGTTGTTCAAACTGTTTCTTCCTTAATTTAAAGATATACATTTTCATTTGATTAGATAGAGAACATAATCAAATCATCTACAATCTCACTACTAAAAATACATACATTCTGATTTTATTTATGGCTCCAAACACAAGTTACCCTTATTTTACATTAACATTTTTGATCGTTTTGAAAGTTATAGCACTCAAGAAACATTGAAGCGCATTAGCTACTAAAAGACATTGAAATTGAGAATTTCAATTATAATTTCATGCAATAATTAACTATCGATATCAATTGTGTAGTAGTGTATTGTACAGAGGTGCTTTGAGATTAACAAGGGTCGATTTACAAAAAGGCGTAATAAGTACATCTGAACAAATGATTGTTTTGTGTTATGCTTTCGCAACCTTTTCAATAAAATTGCCCTGCAATGCAAACTGTAATTGTCACTTAAAAAACTACATTCGTTTGGTTCGGTGTCCCGAAATGTGTATTCAAATTATAGCTGCGCTATGACTTAGGCAAAAACACTTGTACGCATTTATTAATCGCACTTTATAATATTAATTTTTCTTTATACATTTTACCCAAGAAGTGGTTTGTAAAAAGATTTACAAAGGTAGAAAGAATTTATACTTGGCTATCAAATAGCTACAAGGATATAATTTGAAATCCACATATTTACCACTTTTTGAAAAAGAAGGAATCAACACTATTCATTGAAATTGGCCCCACCAATTAAATGCTAGAACAATATTGCATATGCACATTTATTTTAAGACCAATTATATTACATTTGGAGCATTTATTAAGTATGTTCTGTACTATAGTCTTAATAACATTAAAATACGTAAGCAAAGCAGTTGGAGGCATGTACTAAGATTATATTGTGATCATGAGTCATCGAGTCATCAATGGAATCACTACGTCACTGTTGCTCTTAACGTTTCAATTCAATGAACAATGACGTGTGGTATTGCTTTGCATTTAGATTTAGTGGGCTTGGTTTCCCAGACTTTTCTAACACTATACCCTTTAGGTTGTCAGTAATAAGACTTATAGTTAAGTATATTCGATATTGCACACATTAAAAATGGAATGCAAACTTTCTTACAGTACTTCAGTAGCTTTCCTGTCACGTAAAGCGGCTATCATTTAAAATCATTTTCAAAAGTTAAGCCTTTTATATTTTAGAACGAAAGCATACACATACAGGACATTATCAGAGTTCTAGGACTTTTATAACGAATAGGTCGGTATCTATAAGGTAAGAAAATGAGATTTAACTCATGCAGGTTTAGTTTAAGGTTCAACCTAGTTCAAATAATTCTGTACTACTTGATTTTAAATAATTTGAAGATTTTCCCTTGCCCCTCCATGCCTTAAAGCTCGTACATTTATAGTCTCTGGATTTGCAAGATTGTAATTAAAAAATTTCTTTTTGCAAGTGACTCTTTTACTATTGAACGACCATCTGTGTATAAAACCTATATTTCATGTGAGTGTCATTTTTCATTATCAATGTTGTAATATTATAACTAACAACTACATGCACTTGCTTGCTATTATTCACGGTATGCACCTGGTCTATTATAACAGTTATAACTTTCCTGCTGAACAATA
Source organism: Tomocerus maximus (assembly GCA_019776445.1). NCBI lineage: Eukaryota > Metazoa > Arthropoda > Collembola > Entomobryomorpha > Tomoceridae > Tomocerus > Tomocerus maximus. Next base: position 6,360 of record JABASH010000378.1, read on the forward strand.
TTTCACCATAAGTACTTTATGCATACATATGGTATTGAAAGTACTTCTTTGATTGAATTTTTGAATTATCTAACGAGTTATTCTATTTAATTATTACTTAGACTCATTATAAACGCGAGATTGTAAATGGAACTGTTTGAGTATAAAAGTAAAAGTTATGTAGGCAAAGAAAACAGGCCTTTGAGCGGACCTAACTGAAGCCTTTCAATAGAGAATAATATTATGTCCTTCCTGTCAATCAATACTAGCACTATTATAGCTGGAACCTGGAACTCTATAGTTTTATGCCTTCCTTATGTTCTACTAAAGGACTAAAACTGCAAGCATGTATAAGTAAAAGTATACAATATTATAACACAGTCAGAATTCACCAATATCATTTTAAGAACTATTCCACTATGCAAGTATGCATACAAAATCCGTTCGATCCCGAATTCCTTTCTTACATCATAATATTTATTGCGGAACCATTTATTAGATGTACTATTCATATAAAGATGGTTATATATCGAATTCAAGTGCAAATATACTACAATATACACAGTTGACTAACTTTTGACTACCCAAGATACACTGCACTTTTATAGTAGGTCCTCTAAGTCACAATGCCCTCGTGCATACAGCAAGCAACATGACAAAATGCAGTAATTTGACGAAAAGACGTTTGTGTTTCTATAACCCTAAAAGCATAAAAGTTCTGCTTACTCAAAGCGCTCAAAGTTTGCGACACGACACGTATCTAATTTGCGATTGCGAGTTTTACATCGGGTACAATAGGTGCTCAAGTAAAGAAGTCGATAAAGACTAAAGACCGAAAACCAGTTGTTAGCTGATTGGCAGCTAGGATAGAAATAGAATCGTTAGAAAATAAACTGAAACTATAAGTGAAAGTTCTCATGTCACTTTGTAAAGCCACTAAATAGACAAGAAGATAGAAGAATCATAATGTACTTTATAGCTCTTTGTGCACCGCGAAAAACGATTTTTGATTCCTGAAATTATACGTCATACACGTTTGCTTACATTACACTTTGCTCAAAAATTGTGGTGTGATCAAGTTTTCGGTGAATTTTCAAACATTTTTGTCAAAGGGCTGTAAAAGGCTATATCCTACTTCTCCCTGCATCTAGAAAATCAGATGTTTACTGTCCGACGAATCATGGAAATTAATTATTTTTCTTTTTCTAATTGCAGCTTACTGAAGATTCGAGTTAATCACAACCATCTGTGAAAAATGGACGGGAAACAGCAGGCTTTCAATCCTGGATACCCTCAACAGCCGGGTTATCCGCAGCAACCCTATCCTTCACAGCCGCCTCCGTATTCAGAAATAGGAGGAGGAGGGAGTGCATATCCACCTTATCCTGCGGCAGGAGGGTTTCAGCAGCAAGGTGGAGGATATCCTCCGATGGGTGGTAGTGCTTATCCACCTGGACCCGGTTATGGAGCAGCTCCAATGGGAATGGGCGGAGGAATGGGGATGGGAGGAATGGGGATGGGTGGAGGAATGGGAATGGGTGGAGGAATGCCCGGTGTAGGTTTTCCAGCTCAGCCCGGTTACGGAATGGGATTCGGCGGGGCCCCCATGGGTCCTCCAATGGGCGGGTTTCGTGTACCATTAGATCCCCAGGATCACCATGAAGAACCTAAACCCTATGACAGCATGAATGATGGAATGGCTTTCTCTGAAAAATCCATTCGGATGGCATTTATAAGGTAGGTTACCTATTTATTTAGTTTTGAATTAATTATACCCCACATTTAATCAATCATAAAGTATCTTTGCTACAAAAATATTTATTTTGTTCTTCCAGGAAGGTGTACAGCATCCTGATGGTACAACTGTTAGCAACAACTGGAATAATTGCATTATTCTGCTTTCACAGTGGAGTGAAATCCTGGATCCGTGCCACCCCCGCTTTTATGTGGGTGTGTTATGTTGTAGCTATAGTTTTAATGTTGGCAATCGCTTGCTGTGAAAATGTACGAAGACGGGCTCCTGCCAATATAATCGTTCTTGGATTATTCACTCTAACATACGGGGTAGTCGTAGCCACCATTGCGTCAAGATACAGGTAATTGTGTTACTTTAATTAAAATGCAGTCAAGGAGCTAAAATTCAATAATTAGTAGAATTTAAAATTAAAATTGTGTCAAATTTCTTTAGTGCTGATGTTGTGGTACTCGCGGCAGGGATCACAGTGGTCGTTTGCCTGGCATTAACGCTTTTCTCATTCCAGACGAAAATTGACTTCACAGCCATCGGAGGAACGCTGTTTGTATGTGTTATTGTGCTATTCCTTTTCGGTATCCTTGCAGCTTTCCTTCGCCACAAATATCCTATTCTCCATTTGATATACGCTGCTGGAGGAACGCTCCTGTTCTCCATTTATTTGGTGCATGACACACAGATGATGATGGGAGGAAAACACAAGTATTCCATTTCTCCTGAGGAGTACATTTTCGCTGCATTGAATATATACACGGACATCATCATGATCTTCATCCACCTCCTCTCTCTGTTTGGAAGCAAAAAACGACACAATAAAAATTGGAACCTCGTAAGAATATTGAATCTATGTAGGAAGACTTCATTGGGACAATACACCACTTTGGCCAGCGAATCTTGCGTAGAATCAATGTTGTGGTCCTATCATTGATAATTTCAATGTTGGATCGACGTTTGTCGGTAGAGTAGTAGGTAGAGTCTAGAGTCTAGAGTCCTGTACATTATAATATCAACAGCACACAGAAGTTTACTTCCCTTATCTCATCTCATCTACTACTGAGAGAAGAACAAGAAATAAACATCGAGTTCATTTTACCCCATTTTACTTCAGCTTTCTCAATTTGATGATTTACTTCACTCTATGTTTAAGGAATGTAGATGTAGAGGTACCTATTACGTATGTATGTAAACCATATTCTCGATATACCCTCTGATTACTCACCCTTAACTTTTACGTAAAAATGACCTAATGCTGCTCCAAGTTGTATTAAGTTGCAAAGTTGCGAAAAGTTGTTGAGGTAAAGAAATTAGCCAAAATATGGCTTCCGTTTCTGTAAAAAGATACTGATTAATTTTGATGTGCATTGAATCGGGAGAACCTGCAATCTGGAACCTGCAATCAGTATTATACCTCATTATACATGACCGAACTCGGACATTTGTCGACCTATACTAAAAAACTGGAATTAATTTCCGAATTAGCTTTAGAAATAGAGAATGGACAGAACGGAGAATGATGGTAGGTATAGCTATAACCTCCTACAGAATTATACTTATTACTTACTACTCTGTAGAAAGTGTGTTCTCATTACTGAGACATCCTATAAGTCTTTTTCATCAAGAGGGATGAGGACGAAAATTTCATCAGAATTCTAGATCTTATAAAATCTTCCTTTATATAAATGCTATGCTAACGTAGCATATGTATGCGGACCCAGCAGCCAGCATCCTGCAAGATTTGACATTCATGGTATATAATGATATTATATGACAGGTAAAAGCAATAAAACAAACCCAGACTTTCTCTTACAGAATATGACGACAGGAGAAACAAAGTCACAAGGAATTCCTCAAGAGCATGGCCAGATAAAGCTTCCCTATATGATACATGTCACAAGCCCCAGTGTACTTTTACTTAGTTTTATACTTTTACAAAACTACTCGACTTGACTAGAATCTGTAGTAGTTCGCTACATAGCCAAACCCAAACCCCACTAGTGTAGAGTATCCAACAAAATAGTTCTGCAGTATCCTAATCGAATCTCAATCTATAACAGAAATTCAGTGCAAATACATATACTCTTGCTCTGACTCAACTAAATGGAAAGAAGCCTTATAACCACTCCCACACAAATGGAAATAGAAATCAAGTCACTTTTACCTCACCGCTCTCCGGTTATTAACTTCATGTGAAAAATGACAAAACGTACATTTTGAGTCACAGAAGAAAAAGATACGTGATCGAATGAAATAAAATCGAAATCTCAGAGCTTGCACTTGAACAGCTTTCAGAGATGTGATGAATCATCATCGTGTCCACGCTCAGATTCAACTCCTACTTTATCGGTATGCATCTGGATATAATATTACATGAAAAAAATAAACTCATATGATACTATAATGTATATCATCTGCATCTTGAGTATCGCACACACACATACACCGGAAACAATAAAACATGCAAATGCAACGACTGCAGACCGACTTTTATAAAATGGATTTCAATTCCATATTTTTGAAATTTATTTTTCATGTAAGTTTGTAAGGCTTGAACTCAATAACTTCTCAATTTACTCAATACGGATTCTTTCTGACTCGTCTAGTTAACTCTAGTATAGTGTGGAATTGGACTTAAGGTATAAAAACACTGGGGGCAAAAGTAAATACAAGATTATTTAGTGGCATTTTTAATAAGCCAGCAGTTAATACTTTCACTTTGTCAATAAAGTTGGTGAAAATCAGGGTGAAAGTTAACATTTCAAATCGTTTTAATTTGAATCTAGTGATTAAGACCGAAAAGCAATGAAGTGCAATGCAATAAAAGATGATAAGAGAAAAGAAACTAAACAGAATCATTCATTACAGAATCATTTCAATACCAATACACAAGATATGGAGTAAAACTGAAAATATGATACAGACTAAAAATGTAATTAAATTCTTTCCACCACTTCACAGTAAGGTATTCCTTACACTTTCTAATATTATGAGGTTTTAGCAATGAATTCAAAGCAATGCTTACGTCCGCATCAGTGGTTCAATCAAATAATGAATAATATCAAACCACAACCGAGGAAACTCATTGGAATATGGTAGCATTTCTTAACAATTTTTAATATTGGGGTATCAGTTTATTAATTTTGTAGTCTTGTATTACACCATGTCTACTCGTACCTACATAAATGCGATATTTGCGATGTCATTTTAGGAAATACATACGTTTCGACATCGACCGACACTAGTATATATCAAGTGGAGTGGAGTAAAGGGCAATGTGCAAGAAAGGATGAACAATGATCGCCCAATGACGAGTATTATGTGTATGAAATAATATATACTTGTATGGATACACGGTATCTTTTCCTTCAATGTTCATATTTTTTGTAAGAACAAGGTCAAGCATCGTAGAGCCAGATTCAACTGTTACATGTTACATTGCCGATAAAGTATCTGTATATCGTATTGTAAGGTTAAAGATACAAAACAATATTGTCCATAGTTTCTGTCAATCAGTCTTCAGATCAGAAACAGAATTAGTTTTATAGACTCTGTTTCAGAATATTAATTATTACATTAGAACAAAAAGTAAAAATGAAAACGCACGTGGAATTTTTTAATGGACAACAAATGCCTGTCATTGGTCTGGGTCAGTCTTAGCTTCTTAACTTATTTCTTAATTCAACATTTAAAGAGAATTAACTAATTATAACTAAATAATCCATGTACAGGCAGATTAGATTGTAATTGTAATAAGTATACTTCATGGATTGATAGGCACTTGGCAAGCATCCGATCCGAAAGAAACGGAAAGTGCGGTGGATGAAGCATTAAAAGCCGGTTACAGGCACATAGACACAGCGTACAATTATGTAAACGAGGAATCCATTGGAAAAGTATTGACAGAATGGATTAACACTGGAAAAGTTAAACGGGAAGAGTTATTCATTACCACGAAGGTGTGTAATTTGTCGATTTCACAAATCAATCGATTTTACTTAGAATTCAAGCCTAACGAATAATTTCTTTTAGCTTCCACTGATAGCAATGCAAGCTGACCGTGTGGAAGAATTCCTTAGAAAATCTCTAAGCAAACTGAATTTGGAATATGTTGACTTGTACTTGATTCATTGTCCCGTTGGACTCCTTTATTCTAGCGACACTGAATTGGTTCCAATGAAAGATGGAAAAGTGGCACTGGACATGAATACGGACCTTGAGGCGATTTGGAAAGCATTGGAAGCTCAAGTAGATGCAGGAAGAGCTAAAAACATTGGTCTCTCTAATTTTAATCATAAACAGGTTGAGAGAATAATTAAGGCATCTCGGATTCAGCCTGCTAATCTACAAGTACAATATATTTCACAATGTGTACAATATTTACATTTAATAACGCATTTAATAACTACCTCAGCTACAACGATTTATCTTTAAAGGTCGAAATGAATGCTTATTTTCAACAAAAGCCTCTACGAGAGGTTTGTGCTAAGCACAATGTGACACTTTGTGCTTACGCTCCCTTTGGATCTCCAGGAAGAAAAGCACTGTACGAAAAGAGAGGACTGTAAGTTGTAGATTATCCATATTTGATTGCTTAGAAATAACCGCATAAGAAATGATCTAATGCATAAGTTCATGAATTTGTTTAAGGAAATTCGAAAATCCGGGCCTTCTAGAAGATACAGTTATAACTGATATTGCAAAGGCTCAGGGTAAAACATCGGCACAAGTTTTACTACGATTTTTGGCTCAACAAGGAGTAGTGGTCATCCCAAAGAGCACTAATGCTGAAAGGTTGAAGAAAAATCTGGATGTATGTGTTATTTTTGGCAGACAATTCGAAAATATATTTTATTTATATGTCGAGACCATCATTGGTTTAAACTTTATTTGGAATTGCGGAAATGGTTATTTTGAGACCTACTTTTAAATAAGCCTACAATTATCTGGGTTTATATTATGGAAATGAGAATTGGGATTGTGCTTGTTGTCTAACATTTTTACTATATAAACTGTTTACAGATCTTTGACTTCGAATTAAATGCTGATGACATGAAAATCATTGATGGCCTGGATAAAGGAGCTGAGGGAAGGACGTTCAATATGGCAACAGGATTTCCTGGGTATTTAAAAGCTTGGATGATATTTAGATTGCATTGATTTTGATTTTGGCTAAGTGTACTAAAACTAAATAAATTGTACATGCTTTACAGTGCCGATCAGCATCCAGAATTTCCAGGAAAGGAACCGTTTTAGGTTCGAGACCGAGATACGACTACATATAGGGTTGGGCGGTGTGGTGTAGGTACCGAAGACATATTTTAAACGATAATTCCATGTAAAGCAAGTGTAATGTTGATTGAATGGTGTAATAAATACAGACTAAATTGTAACTAAATTGGTATCACGGTAAAATACAACCACATTTCACTACCGAAACCCGGATTTTTTGATATTTTTTTAGACTCCTTCTGTCGCAAATGACTCAAAAACGGATTCGGTTCCATTTCTATTTTTGATCATTTTAGATATTTTAATTACTGCCTAACAATGAAATTCGGCCAGGAGGCTAGCCATTTTAGCCGGCTGGTCTGTCATAGACGCATAGTAGACAGTAGTCTTCAAGGCAATTGGCATGGTCATGTCATTATGTCATGTCATCATTGAATTGAAGTATTGTGAAATGTGCCTGTTGTGAAAGGAACTGCGAGCGATCGAAGAAATCGTTCAAGAAGGAATAAAAATATTAGTCTCACATCACCCTGATATTATCGGTACAAAATATGGTTTTTTCTTGCAGAAAGTTAGAAAACGCGGGTAATTTCAGGAGCATTCTGCTCCAAAACCACATACTATAGGAATCGGAAAGAAAACCGGAAGATGAATCTTTATGTTCTACGTGTAATGTAACTCGTATTTGACTTTCTTCGTATGCTGTTGAATTTATTAGTTTGTCCACGTCCCACGTCCAAGTTTCGATTTCGAATCTACTTTCTTATTGAGGTAAGCTATAATAGCTGTTGCATATTGTATTGTACACTTCATGGTCATATAGGTCAGGGAAGACCATTAAACTTACTTCAGGCAAATGGTAAACACGAATGATGAATGCGACACGAATAATTTTAACTTTATCTGTTTTGGTTCTTAGGTTCATAATTTGCTGCTGTCATCAATAATGTCACGAGCTTTAGGAATTAAATTGGAAGTAGATCCAAAGATTTTGCCCCGAGATGTGACACTGGGGACAAAAATAATTGTTCTCTTACCTCAAAGATGTAAGCTTGTTCGGGATTTCAAGAAATATGTGGCAGAGTCAGTTTTAAAAACACCAGTTTCTGTCAATTTATACATCGGAGAATACAGATTGCGTGACGAAGAAGATGTCCTTGTGTTCACCTGTTTTCCTGATCCTTGCAGGTAAACCATTTTTACACAATCTAAGAAATATTGAAAAATAATACTGTACTGTCTCATTGTCAGAAATCATAATATCAAAATCGTAAGTTGAGCTTAAATTAAAAGTCATTTCTTACAGAGTGGTACACGCAGGGGAGGTTAAAACTCCAAGCCCGACTCGTCAAGGATCTACTACTTGCAGTTCCGCTGTACTGTCGAAGCAAAATGACTTATTGAATGGATCTTCTGATCGTATTTCTCCATACCCTGCTGCAAAACGTGTCAAGTTTAACCACCCTCCTATCAATTTGTGCGCATCAAAAGCAAATCCCTTGCCAAGCCAATCAACAGATGTGATAGCTGCTTCAGGATTCGATCAAATTGATGAAAGTAGTGTTCGTTTACCAAATGGGGAATCCCTTGGACTTGGAGATAATCAGATACCTGGTACGACTGAACAAAACGTTAGCGACAATTGCAATCAATTCAATAATGCCATGATTGTGGATGAATCCGTTTTACTTTCCGATGACGGTCAGCGCAAAAGGAAACGACGAAGACGTCGTCATAAGAAAACGGTTGTTATTCCGAATTCGGACGACGACTCCTTTAATCAGCCGGGGGCTGAATCCACGTTAATAACTGCAGTAGACGTGAATAGTAAGTTTCAATTTGCATTCTAACCATTCTCAACTTTTAATTAAAAAATGGAAATTAAACCCAACCGCCGAGTATAATTTTTTGGTTTGTAGTAAGTTGTAGCAAGGACAATCAATTGCTCATAATGATACGCTTACTAAATATGTATTCCACATTATGAGTATAGTATTATATTTATTTAGGTTCCGAAAGAAAAAATGTCATGAATGGAAACTCTATGAATGGCACTAGAGTATCTTTCTGTGGCGACTTTGGCATTGAGACTGATGTGTCACCTCATACTCCCGAAAATTCATCCTTTAAGATGCCTCAGCCCAGAAAATCTATCTTGAAAAAGACTTCTCCCAGTGTCGTCAGTCAAGCAAAAAATGATGTTAATACTTGCAGTTCAACTGTTCAATCCGACACTTTGCTTTTTACTCCGGTCTGCAAGCGATCCAAAAGTCGACAAGATACTCCTATTTTACCGAGAGTCTTGAAAAATCCTGGAACTTTTGAAATGGCACTGAAGAATCTCGGATCGCAATTTCGTTCAGTAGAATTTCACTCGTCTATTGTGGAAGAAAACGAAAGCCAGAGTTCAAGCTCATCATCTCCAGTTCTTAAAAGTCAAACTTCCATTGAAACATTGAAACGGAAAGAAGAAAAAGCAGTTAGCAGCGAAAGGGATGAAAACTTTTATGATAGCTTAAATAATGTCAATGATGCAAGCGATATCAATGTCGGCGATACCATTGCATTCAAGGTAAGACAACACAAAATTGAATTTTATAATATACTATTTAAGTTTTGTTTTAGGGAACCTACTTTTTTAAATTCATTCTTATCTTTGTGCTGTCATAATCGCCATAAATAGTACAAAGTATTGAATGCTGAACCTACATTTATTTTTGCTATTTTCCAGTCAATAGAAATGGATGAAAAGTACTGTCCGAGAGTATCACCTTATCAAGAAGCCCTCATTACATTAAAAGATGGGAACAGTTTGACTCTGCACTACATAAGTAATTTAGTAAAACATCAAAAATCTTACTTTCTTACTAAAAATAATATTTTTAAATAATAATCCTGACATTATCTTGCAAATGTGTTTAGTGCTGTATAATCATTACACATTGTCTATTGCAATGCAATCCGCTTAATACTCCGCAATCTGCAATATAAATTATAAAAATCATAATTTTATTATTTATAATTGAAGGGAAAGAGGCGATTGAGCGAACTGGAATTTTTGAAATCAGCGATGATGACTTGATTGGAGATCAGATCGACGAAACGAAAAAAGAATTCTCCACCTTAATATCGGTTAAGATGGTTAAAACTTCTGAAGCTTAGTTTTGAATCATCGAAACATTATTGTTAATTATTATTTACTCACAGTAGCCGTATTTTAGAATTTTAGTTGTTTGTAAGTCTAATAATTGATGTCTATGAATAGTAGCGTAAACGATCGATTAATCGAATTCAAATCTACTATTAGCTTCTTCTCTGTCTTTATAAACTTAAACCGTACACACATGGCCACGTTTCATCGACAAATAACCGTGGTACTCTATAAATTGTCAGTGTCAAATCCGCATTGTTTTTATCGTTTTCCATGAATTTTATTTAATTTGAATAAATATTTGTAATGAATTTTTGAATTTTTGTTCGTAAAAGAAAGTCGTGTAGAAAGGCTTTTAAATTGAAATCATGCAAAATATACCAGTGAGTGTCCCAAAGGACGGGGTAGTCGTACACCAAATTATATAAAGTAAGGCATCTCAGAAACCGCGGCTTTTAAATAATCGTAATGTTAATAATATTCAATGAGTGACTGACAATGCAAAAAAGTTCATGAAATGGCCCGATTTTGTCTTGGGTTTGGTCAAGACATTTTCTATCTAAATGCATTGATAAGTTCATTTGTTGTCAATTTTGCTGATTGATACAATATCCGTTCTTTTACTGTAATAATTGGGTAAGTAAATTAAAATAAGTAGTATTTTCGCAGTATCGCAGTCGTATTATTTCGTTGATTTATTTGATACCTACCGAACCGAAATTACAGACTGTAAGTCACTTAATGTAACAGCTAGACACCATGACTGACTGACACACTGACCAAAAACGATGACCATTTATTTTATAACCGCAACTTGCTCTCTTTAAGACAATTTACAAACAAAGTTATCGACCATAAATAACAACTACGACCATTGACCATTATAATTATAATTTTAGTTCATCGTTAATAAAAATAAATTTTAGGTGCAGGACAAAAAGGTCAGACAGTATGGATATGGAAACAGATTCGGATTCCGATGTCAAGGGGGAGGAAAAAATAGCAGCCAAGACCAAGAATATTACTTATGCGAAGCTGTGTGACAAAATCCCGTTTAGTGATGTCGCAGGAGTTTTGGACAAAGTTACCGACTGTTCTATCGGAAAAGAGAAAAAGACAAAAATTGTTCGGCTTTTTGATCACTTCAGAAACTTTTATAAAAAGGAATATGGTACTTTGGATGCCTCTTCTTCTAATACCCATGTAAGTCAATGTGGATTTGAGAGCAATCTTTTGTAAATTTATTATTGCATTTTTAACCAGTTCCAATTGATTCCATATATGCCATTAGGGGGACAGCCTTTACCCACTGGTTAGGATAGTATTACCAGCTGAAGATAGAGGTATAAATGTTTAACTGTTTTGTAAATACTTATTTCCATGTAGAAATCAATTCTAGGTATAAATTTTTACATTAATCAATATGTGTATCTTTCGCTTGCTCTGAGCATAACCTAATGTTGAGACAATCCTAATTATTTACAGGAAGGGGAGCTTATGGATTTAAATCGTTCGTGCTGGGGAAAATGTTTGCAAAAATTTTAGGAGTTCACGATAAAGAGGAAGGCAAGAAGCTGACTAAATTTAGAGATCCGACGGAAACAGGTCCAATGGCTGGAGATTTTGCAGCTGTTGTGGCCACTATTTTTAAGCAGCGATTTTCTGCAAATGAAACTAGAGAGGGAAGTGGTCCGTCAGTGACAGAGTTGCACGAATTTTTGGACAGTATTTCCAAAGAGCGAGGAGAAAAAGACAACGTAAAAATTGAGTATCAAAGAAATCAGATGCAAAAATTTGTGCACAAATTGAAAGCAAATGAAGTGAAATGGCTGGTAAGGATTTTATTGAAGCAAATGCGACTTGGCCTATCAACTGCACAAATATTTCAGTGTGTTCATCCTCAAGCTAAAGAATTGTACGAAAGAAATGCCAATTTGGAATATGTAATTTTCCTTTCTTTTCTTAAATGTTAATGTAAAGATGCATAATATATATAGCTACAATTTTAAGCATTTTTTTTTGCTTTCCAGGTTTGTCAAAAATTGAACGATCCGTCTGTACCACTTGGCGTTGCTGAAATCAGTCTTTTTTCTCACTGTCAGCCGATGTTGTGCGCTCGATTAAATATAATAGGAGATCAATTTGAAGCAAGTTCTCAAGAAGTCGGGACTGATAGTACTGGCAAAAACAAAATTTATCTTCCTCAGGCTCCTTTTGTAATTGAAACGAAGTGGGATGGTGAGAGATTCCAAATTCACTATGATGGCAATAAATTCAAGTACAGCAGTAGGAAAGGACACGACTTCACTAAGGCTTTTGATGAAACCCTGACTCCTCGTTTGAAACAGCAGATTTCACATGGAGTAGAGTCCTTTATTTTAGACGGTAAGTTGATTTTGTATTTCTAGTCCGTTGTATAAAATATCTGTGAAAAATCATTTGTTTGTAGCATTGGTCAAAGTCGAAGTGCATATATTTTTCTTGAATATAGGGGAAATGATGGCGTGGAATATAAAAAAACTTCGGTTCACAACCAAAGGACAAAACATAGATGTCAAAACAATGAAAAAAGACAATCCTAACCATATTCCTGTATTCGTTGCTTATGATCTACTGTTTTTTAATGGAGAAGTTCTAACAAACAAACCATTGCACTTTAGAATGCAAACTTTGAAAGAAGAAGTTTTACAACAGAAAGAAGATGTCGTTTTAATTAGTGAACAAAAAGTAGTGCACTCTAAAGAAGAGGTTATGGAAGCCTTAAACGCAGCAATTGATAACTTAGAAGAAGGAATAGTTGTAAAAGACATGAATTCAAATTATGAACCAAGTAAGAGGTCAATTAACTGGTTGAAGATTAAACCCGAGGTGAGTATGGTGTATTACCCTCGTAAAAGTATCATTTTAATCTTAGTCAGACATGAAGGTAGTAAAATAAAAATTATAGAGAATAACGGCCTTTTTGTAATTGTGTTTGATTGCAATTAGTATGTCGATGGAAGCAGTCCGAACGACATGGATCTTTTGATTTTGGGTGTCTACTACAGTGAATCTGTCGTAAGGGGAGGCCGTTATACTCATTTTCTTGTTGGAGTAATTGATGATTCTTCTGGAAGGGATAGAGTGAGTTCGTTTATTTATTTTTTATTTTTTATTATGTATCGTTTTAGCTAACAATTTACCTTTCTTTGTATTTAATTTTTATAATCATCACATTATTATTATGTTTCATTGAAATAGTGCGTCTAGTGATCTAGTAATTATTTATTATTAATTATTAATGCGTATTTAGGTCTTCTATCCAATTGCTAAATTAGGAACTGGTCAGCTAAAAAATCCAGATGTTAATAAACTGATCAAAAATCTGGAAAATCATTTAGTACGGTCAGAATACAGCTGTGTAAAGTACAAAGGAAAGAAACGACCTGATTTGTAAGTTAAATGCTAAAAAACAGTATTGCTTATTTGATTGATAGTATATATCGTAAATCATTTTGCACATAACATATTTGTCAACAGGTTTATTGATCCTAAGAAATCGGTTGCACTTCAGGTGAAAGCATCTGAAATAATATTTAATGACTCCCTAGAAGCAAAATATACGCTTCGTTTTCCAATAATCACTAAAGTTCGTACGGATAAACCTTGGAATGAAGTCATGACTCTGAATGAGTTTCATCAACTTCGCGAGTCATTTTCTGGAAAATTAGCGATGAGAACAGACGGAAAAAAAGTAACCAAATGGGGTAATAAGAATATTAAAGGAAAAGGCGTGCAATATTTCGATTCGGACGAAGACGGTAAAGAGGTCGAAGATGAGCCAAAAGCTGGGCCTTCTAGATTGATGAAGTCTGCTCCAGCAACCTCAAGTTCATTTTCAAATCAAATGGCATATCAATCTTCTTTAAAGACACAAAATACAAAGTTAGGAGCGATGGGATTCGGTATTTCAACTTCAACGAATCAATCGAAAGCAATTAAATTAGATATATTTAAGGGTAAAAAATTTTGCGTGTATGGTTCTTCCAAGTGGAAAGCTGAAATGGAATCAGAAATTATTAATTATGGAGGAAAAACAACCATAAGTCCTTTAAAATCTGGAATGTTTGCAATTATCGGGGAAAGTGAAAAAATTCGACTGGTTGATTCAGCTATAAATATGAAACATAAACTCTACAATGTTATGAAACCTGATTGGATAAGGAAATGTATCGACAAGAAAACTGAATGCGAATTGTCCCCTGACGACTTTTGGTTTGCTTTACCGGAAATGAAAGAATTATTTGCAGATACTCATGACAAATTCGATGACTCATACACCAAGGAAGTTACCCGAGAAGAATTGAAATCCTTCCTGACCAAAATGGTTAGTAATAACGCAGTAGAAAATGGAAGCAGTAGTGAAACGGATTTTGAATCCTCCGGCCAAAAAACTCCGATGATGGAGGAACTTTTTCCCGACGAACAGCTTAGAAATAAAATTGTCAAGTTTTCCTTTCTACAACAAATGAAAATTGCTTTTCGTGGACGTATTAACAACGCCTTGGCAGCTAAAATTGAATTTTTTGGAGGAAAAGTTGCCAAAGATGAAACGGAAGACGGTGTTACTCATGTAGTAGCTGTAGACCCAACTTCTCCAAGGAAAAAATTTCATACATCGGCTATGGTTGTGAAAGTGAAATGGCTAGAGGAATCTTTACTGCAGAAAGAAATCGTTGATGAGTTACCGTATTTAATAACTTAGATTAGATATGCCTAAAATATTTAAATTATACATTTAATCAGTATTTTATACGAAGTCGTAACTGTGATCAATTTTGGCTAGGGGAAAAATATGTGATGCTGTGTTGTAATACCCTTAATTGATTAAGCATTTTACACATTCCAATAGTACTAGCAGAAAAATTTCAATCGTTATGTTTACTACATAACAATCCATATAGTATTAAAAGTATTAGTAATTATCGGTTTATGATTATAATATAAGAAAGTTACCTTCGAAATAAAATATACTTTAAGCAATACTTTACAGGTGATTTCGTATTCATTTTGATAGCCTATTTTCCTATTCACATCTACGATCTGCCTTTTAATCTTCTTGAAATTAAAAGTTATATTTAATTCTACCTGAATGAAATCTGAGTCTTAATGGGCCAATATATTAGCTAAAGTACTTCAAGGTACCTAAAGAAACACGAAATACATTATTATGTCTAAAAATGAAATAGAGACTGCTCATTCATCGTTATGATTTTCATAACCATTTCTTTATTATCGTATGGTAATCTTGTATTATTAATTCAATTATTCTAATTACAGTTCAGAGTTCAGATTAATATCAATACATGTTCAAGTTCAAAATGTTTAGAGTATCAGTATTTACTCTAGATTCGCATTGCGCAGTATTATAAGTAGTGAAGTGTGAAATAATGTAAAGATTTTATAATATACTCATAATCGTTTCTTAACAGACATCCACAAGAGAACAGTAGCATCAATATCAATAATGCAATGTATTTTTTGACTTTGAAGCTGTCATGTTTCACGTATACATTAATATTAACTAATACAATCTAAAAATGTGTATTGCATTAAAAATGCAAACACGTAGATTTAAGTTATTTAAGAAGTATGGAACGGTATGTTTAGTTAGTTTATTATTGTACCTGAAAAGTACGTATTACTATGTTAATGTCCCATTTGGTTAACAGCTTAAGCAAAGCTACAGTACAATACGTTATCAGTAGTGTAATACAAACATTATTGTGTTGAGTTGTGTATGCGTAGTCAACGATTTTGTTCATCCTTATCCACGTTTCCAACAATGATTCTTCAATCAGACCAGATCTCATAAATTTATTTCTTATCTACCACTAGTATTTTATTTGCTAACCCCTTAACAAAAGTCAGAAAGCTAATAACTGTATCCAAATGTCCACAAATATATTTTAATATATATATAGGCACCTATAGAGTAAACTTAAGCCAACTTAGGAGATGGAAAAGAAGGAATCGTAAAATGCAGACAATAATTTTTGTACGAACAACAAATTACCACGAAAAAACCAATCAATCAGTACAAAAACATTAATTAGTCTATTCAGTCAATTAGCATAAACTTTAACAACCATTCGTTCAATTTCAGTGGTTAGAAGGGCAAACTACTCATTGCTCATTACAGATCAGCTACAAAATCCCAGGAAAAATCTCACTCTGAGCTTCCATTAAGATAATTGTTGAGAGTATACATATAAAATAAACAACCATAATACATACAGAAAGGGACACTCAAAAGTGTTCATAGGAGTTTAACATCTTTTCAAGCCGAAACTAATACATCTTTCATTTATCCAGCGTTTTTTACGTCACAATTTGTGATTTTCGACCAGCTTTTCATTTCCTGATTTTCCAGGTAGAATTTTGTCAATATACTCAAGAACAAAGCAAAGTTGTACAATGGAGTTAAGGCTTCAACATAGATCTCATTTAAATGTCAAACTACTATAAGCACTTTTGGGTACCCCATACTGTAGTTTGCTTGTACAGTGAAGTTAAATGTGATCGAAAAAATTAGGATTAAATTTGTGTTTCATGTGTGTATTGTATTCTATAATATAAGTAGTATAGTTAAGTTTGCTAAATTGGCTTTTTAAGTTCGGTTTGATCAGGCAGGCTAAGTTTTCGGCTTTGATTTATCCACAGTAATAATTACTAATACTAATATGATACTAATGAACATACATACACAAACCTACATAAAAACTGTCTTAAATCATAACGAGATTGTAATTTGAACATAACAAAAAGCATACATTCTGTAAATTAAGTAAATATATTTAGGTTCTCAAAAATTAATAGGCATTATATTTCCTATTTCAATTCAAGTCATACATTATTATATGGCACCAGTCCATGTTATTATTATAAGAACAAGACTCAATTTTAACAAGCAATTTATCTGAAACTTTTATCCCACTTTTGCGCAGACCAGACATGCAACGTGCTATTCGGTGTACAACAATGCTATTTCAGTAGCGATGTTCATTTAATCAGCAGAAATACGCAAAAGAATTGCTATGTAGTAGTGCAGTACATATAAATTATAGCCTATTTACATATATAATTAATAGCAATATGGTAAATAATAATTAATTTTCAAAGCACTCAACAATAAACTAAAACTTCTTTAACAACATATCAACAATTTAACAAACAATTTCAAGATTGGTTTTACCTAAGTATACTAGATAATAATTGTTGGTTTCTCTTCAGGACTCAGCAGTAACATATAATGTGTAGACAGCCGATTTGCTCTAATATATACAAAATTATTACTAACCTTTCTTTTAGTCTTTTATAAATTGCCATTATAACTAGTTTGAAATAATGAGGGACAACAATTTTTCCAGTAGACAAACATCAGTTAGCAAAAAAGAATGTTCCTTTAAATAGGTGGTTGGATTTTAGGTACTTAGTTATACGTATAATCAGTAGTTCTGTACTGTGACGGTGACATTCAAATCCTTACTCAGTAAAATCATTCGTCCGCTTGTCTTCCAGTGTAAAGTAACTCGAAAGTCCAAAGTAAAGATGTAAGTGTAAATAGAATCTAGTCAAAGAAAGCTACCCAAGCACCAGACTCTTCCTGTAACCAAAATAAAAACGATATTTGTTAAAACATTTATTCGTGTCTTAAAAATATGGAAATGTCAAAAATATTCAGCATAAACGGCAAAGCCGGACTCAACGAAACTCAATCGGTTAGCAGTCTTAGCAGAAATTATACAATTAAAATATAAAATGTACAAAAGTTAAAACGGTGGGGGAAAGTAAGTGAAAGTAACTTTCTCCAAAGTGTGAGGGAAAAGCATTATGGCACTAGATTAATAATATCAATATACAATCAACTTGCAACTTCATATAGATTTTGGCTTTATACAAATGTGTCGGTAGAAAGGATAGCAAATTTACAGCTGGGGTACTATAATACTAATAGCTGAATCAAATTTTGAGGACCATCTTATTAATTTGGGTTAGGATTATTAGTTAACTACCAAATGTTAAATACCAAATTCGATTCGTCCACAATTTGCTCTTCATTAAGCTTCTTCATAAAAAGTCTTAAAATTAATTCTTGGAAAGGAATCATAAATTAAATTAGATTCGTTGCGATAAATACAATTATGCCTTCTTACAATTTTCGCCAACTTGTATTTTCTTCAATGCATAGTACGCAAGTACGCATTGCAAGCTGCATAATTCTAGGTCGGTATTTCTTATAGGACAGTATTTACTGCGGACTTTATCTACTGGTTGACTTTACTTACTATGCATTGTTGCCGTTTCAAATGTGGTCCTTTTTGTTTCGACTTCCGAGTATACTCTATACTTAAAAACGACCTAAATTGCACCATGTTTAATATTACTATAAGTTTTAATTAATTAATGACAGCATTAATTGTAAGTAAATATTGTAATTGACTAAAAGAGTATCTTGTTAGTTGATATTCGCGAGATGAGTGCATTTACTATAATTTAGTTCATATTATGTAGCCGTAGTGTGTGGGCTACGTACGCTAGACGGCAACATTGCATAAGTCCATTGTCTCTAAGATCAGCCGTAATTAAAGTCCGCCCGTAAATACTAGCCGGATACCATAAGTTAGCTTAAAACAAAGTAATTACGTTTACTTACTATAATTAATAATTATGTACACTTGGCCTTAAAATAATAAAATTTAATAAAATAATTAGTAGAAAAATATATTACATTACAGATCACTTTCATAACAACTTTAACTATGAGCGAATGCCTTATTTACAGCCATAGTAGGTAAAATTACAATTTACAGAATAGCAAACTGTCGCAGCTATATATACAGGGTTATTTGCAGACTTACATATATTAAAATCTAATTAGTCCAAGATAATCCAACTATATTTTACAATGATATGGTTATCAAACGTATAAAATAAAATCCAGAAAATCTTTGCAAATTATTATATACAAGATGAAAACTCGCATATTCACAAGACCAAAGGATGCAATTGAATCATGCAGTTTCAGGTAACTACCAATTATTTAATAGGCTTATAAAATAAACGGGTAAAAGGGAAATGTGTACAAGTAAAGTTATTTGTGTGAGCGAGTATAATATGGTGGGGTAAAATGTAAGATAAGTCAGCAACTTATTAAGAATGCTCCAGCAGAAGATGCATTGCAAATGGCATTATGTACAGTACAAATAGAGCCAGTCAGGGCGGGCGGGTAGCAGATGTTTGCGGGTCTAGTG
The DNA here is from genome assembly GCA_019776445.1 of Tomocerus maximus. Classification (NCBI taxonomy): domain Eukaryota; kingdom Metazoa; phylum Arthropoda; class Collembola; order Entomobryomorpha; family Tomoceridae; genus Tomocerus; species Tomocerus maximus. Next base: position 25,762 of record JABASH010000378.1, read on the forward strand.
GAAGCACTAATAAATACATGACAGCAGGCCATTTACATGAGAGCTAACGAAACGGTGATAAAAATGCAATTCAGTTCAGCCTACCATTTAACATGAGTCCATCTGGACGAAATTCGGCATTCGTTGCTCTATCTGAAGTTGACTTGTGGGAGTCGAGCAGAGTCCAACCAAAATAAATGCAGTTGCAGAGATGTTAATATATTTATGGCTAGTAGTACGATACGAATGTGTGCACATTTTTATCTGCGTTCACTGAATTAGATGAATTATTTTTCCTCCCTTATAAAATGTTTCCGGGTCTATCACATAAAACTTACACTCATTTTCGTTTTTATAAGACATCAGATGAAAATAAAATCTTTCTTGCCTGCACATTAGTCTAGCTTCGTCCATTACATACACTATAGCCTATTAAAATTGACACTTTTCCATCTGAAGTTAACCTAAGCAAAGAAATCGTCGTCGGCGAAAGGATCTTTGGCCTGCTGGAAAATATTAAATGAATCTGACTTTTTCATGTTCAATGGAGTGTCTTCGTCGTTTTCGTTCGTTTCTACTTTCTCTTCTTCAGACCGAATGGACTCGAGCCTTTTATTGCTAACAAATCCATCAGCTTTAGTATTGCCACTGTAATTAATATTGCTGTTGTTTTTAGGTGTGGGTGTTGAAGCGGCAGATACGGGTATTCCCCGGACACCAACTTCAGTCACAGGCACTACTTTCGGATCGTTATTTCCTCCTCCTCCTTGTTCACCCACATCGATGTCAACATTATTATTACCTAAAGCCACTTCAACTTCAATCTCAAATTTGGCAGGGAAGAAAATGTCTCCTTCAACAGTGACATTCCTATCAACAGTATTTCTTGAAATCAAAGGCCCAAGAACTTCATTTTCTTCCGTTTTCTCATCATCCTCTTCTTCTATACCAACATTCGGCCCACTTTCACTCTTATCACTATTGTTTACAGATAGTTCCAGCTGTTTTTCTGGAGGAGAAGTATTAGGTGCTACAAAATTATTTTCGAAAGGTGATTGTGGCTGATTGCGTTGCAAGTGAGTTAATTTATTTTCCCCATCATTGCCAGTACTGTTTATGGAGCTAACTGATTCCGTTTTCATTTTGTTAGAAATACTTTTGCCTTTCTCCGGACCAAGAACTTCATGCAGTCGTACAGTAGTTGAAGATGACGCTACAGAAAGAGGACTACGGGAGGATGACGGGACAGTTGGTTCTGAACTCGGTCTTATTACGTTTTTTGTAGACATAGGAGATTTTGCTGAGGATGAAGCAGCAAAGTCGTCGTCAAACCGAAACTCAGACAATTTTCCGGTTTTCGATCCATAAGGAATATCACTGTGGTGCAATCTGGACGCTGGGTATCCAGCTGAACTGCGTCTTCCACTACCTCCACCATTAAACTGACCACGTACATCTTTTTCCTTGACACAGGCTGCCATCAACTCGTCGGATGTCGCATACCGAGACGCTGAACCAATTCGAGACTTTTCTACTGTTTTACTATTTCCAACAGCTTCAGCTCCTTCAGGACCAGATTCACTATCCCATGAAGGAGAATTTGTGTAATAGTAATGCCGAGAATCACGTTCGCGATCTCTATCTCGGTGATTGGAACGTTTAGTGCGGAATCTTCTCGGACCACCTCCATGATGTCCGTGATGATGACTACTGGCATGAGAATGAGGATCTTCTCCAGAAAAGTCTGACAGCTCTCTATCAAAGTCGTCATCCATATCTCTCTCCCTATCAGGTCCCCGTCGTCTTTGCCGATCTCTAAACTCCCTGTCTCTCTCCCGGTTATATCTTTTCCCAGGTCCCGAACTCACTGGTCTTTGCCTAGGATGTCTTTCTAAATACTCTCGTTCTCGCAGGTAATACTCACGTTTCCTCGACAGAGAATTAGTCGCTCCATTCTCTTCCTCAATAGAATCATCAAAATCGCTTTCGTGATTAGAATATCTCTCAGGAGACATATTGGCACTTGAAGGTTTCACATCTGAATTGACTCGACGACCACTTCTAGTAGTCCCACCGTGGTAATTGTGGTAATATTTCGGGGGGTATCTTCTGTGTTTCCGATGTGAAGTGGAATAACTAGAATGATATGAAGCATAAGAACGATCATCGTCATCATCCTCGTCTTCAATATCATGATCCTCCCGATTTGGACGATCCATTATCTGTTTTCTCCCTGAACTGACTCGATTCCGGCTATGACGAAGAGAATTAGAAGGCACGTAGTCGTCATCCGAGTCACCGAGAGGAGGTTCAACTTGGTATTTTCGGGGATTGGAAGAATAACTGTTTCGAGAGTCAGATCGTCCGTAATTATCTCTCAGTCTATCTCTATCTCTATCCCTTCTCCCACTTCCGTCTCTCTCCCTATTGAGATCCCATCGTTCCACATCTTGACTATTATGTCGAGATCGTAAATGGCTATTCGGTCTCCCCGAATCTGAATAGTCTGAATTTTTCCCAACTACGTTCATTGTACTGCCAACCAGACTTCTCTCACTATGTCTGGAAGAACCTGAGCTTTGCCTTTTAAATTGTCCACCAGGTGACCGAACCATATCCGGTTCTAAATCGTAATGGCGTTGCTCCCGGTCTTTTTCTCGACTTTCCCTTCGACGTACAGAAGTCGGATTAGCAATTCCAGCACATGGACTAGCACCACCACTGCTTACGGCCGGTTGTGGTGGCTTCTGGAAAGGCTGGAAGTCAAATTCAGACTGTTCCCGAGATTCTTTTCGCGGAGGTGGGGGTGGCAACAGAATAGGCGTTTTCTGAGATTTCCCACCCTCGTCTGATTCCCAGGGACTTTCTTCACCATCTCCGCCGTCCACAGCTTTGACTAAAGCAGCTGTAGCGAACTGATCTTCGAAATTCGATTCAAATGTTGCCCATTCGTTATTGGCTTTGAAATTTGACGCAACACTCAAATCGTCTTCATCATCCAATGGGAATTTTCCATCATCAGATAAATTTGCGTCGGTAATATCATCCATGGTATTTGCATTGATCGTTGCATTAACACTTACACTATCGGCCTGTAGGGTTCTTTCACTACTAGAATCCTTGTCTACAGTCAAAGTCTTATCAAGAGTTTTAGAGTGCTCTTCATCGTCTGAAATCACACTTTCGCGATCTCCTTCCGCCAGAGTTTCTCCTAATTTCTCTACTATGCTAAATCCACTGGCATCTTCTACAGTCAATTCCCTGAACACAGCATATTTATCGAAATTACTTTGCTTCTGAGTAGATATGCCTGGCGGGGCGGAAGCAGTAGAGAAATCATCTTCGAACCCAGATTCAAACTTTTCAGCAGCACTCGAGGTACTAGAGATTCTTTCTTGATGAGTTAGTTGATGATGGTGGTGGTTGTGATGATGATGTTTCCGCTGTTGCAATTCTTCCCTCTCCATTTCCCTCTGTTCCATTTTCTTTTCAAAGTCCATGAGAGTCAACTTCTCCGCAAGTTGCTGAATAGTCAGCGACGATAACCTTTCTACAGGAAGATCCAGTTTAAATGCAAGTTCCCCTAAACTTAAGGAAGCCACCTGGTTCAGTGCTTGTTCCATTGTTAACTTTACAACTGGAGCATGAATATTAACTTTCCCATCACCTTCCTCTCTTTTACTTCCTAGAGTAGGCAATGCTGACATAGAAGTTGCCGGCACAGAGCTAAATCCTAATGGAATGCCATACCGACTTCCACTCGTGGCTTGTTGAGTATTCTGTGTATTGCTGAAATTTTGACTGGAACTGTTTTGTGTATGCGTGTGAGATTTTCGAGAGGGAAGAGGAAGAGGCAAGTCGTTAGATTCTGAGAGAGTGTTTCGAAGAGGATTGCTACTAGTGCAAGTAAGAGTTGTTGAGTTTTTCGATTCGTTGTTGTAAAACATTTTCCCTCCTGACACCATACTGATAATAGGGTTTGACATTGTCGGACCAATTGTCTGTTTCTTAGGAGGCAAGGGTGGAGGAGGTGATACGAGTTTCATCGACGCTGAGGAAGATGTCGACGACACTGTTGTGGTTTGTATTGGCCTTGGCGGAGGTTCTGGAGGGACTGCACTTAAAGAAGTTGTTGAAGTGACCATGCACCCCGATATTTTACGTAGTCTTTCACTTCCAGACAACGGTCTTGGTACCGCTGTTGTCAAAGTTGCATTTTTACTAGCGTGTGGTGGACGAGGCGGTGGTGTCAAGTTTGGTATATCTCCATCCGCAGAAGAAGAAGGTAAGTCTACTGTATATTGCTTCCCCAGACGAGTAGATCTTGGAAGTGTACGAGGACTAGAATTAAAACCCGGCGATGTTGAAGAGATTGTCATTTGTTTTAAAAGTTGCGGCGATTTCTTGTTAATTCTTTCGATGGGTGGTGTGCCCATTGAAGATGACGGAGGTGGAAGAATTGGAGGCGTTGACGAGAAATACTCAGAATTGGAAACTGAACCGACATTTCCACCTCCGATCGTAGTGCTGGAAGATGTATGAAAAGACGTTTGATGTGGCGGTGGTGGTGGCGGCGGACTATAATTTGGCGGAGAGTCACACCTTGAGTTTTCTGAAGGCAGTCGGATTCGTAAAGTCGTTGCTCCCGAGGATGTTTTGAAATGCGAGTCAAAATCCACGGTAGAAGGCTGTGGAGCAAAGTTTGTGGAAAAGGAGTTTGGAATTGTATCGGAAATTTGTACCTTTGTTTTAGTTGAAGGCGCTGCTGCTGTCATAGCGGGTGACAAAGTCGACGGCTGGGTAGTTGAAGAAAGTGCCTCTACAGAGCCGCCACCGTGAGAGGCTGGTGACGACGGCATGTCTGGACACAAGTCCTTCAGTACTTTCTTCGGTGGATTTTTCAGCTCTTGGAAAAAGTCTTTGCGGTCTACAAAAGGTCTCACTCGTCCTGTTCCTAGAGGATCCAATTCTGTAAAAATATCTAAGCCAGAACCTGAGCCGCTTGATTCTTTGTTAAAAAGTCCGTTGGCTCCATCTGGGCCCCCAGTAGAGTCAGGAGCAAAATTCTAGACAATAAATTTTGGATAAATCCGTAATAACTATATCGCTGTACATCATACGATCATATAAATTCACAGGAAAAATCAACATTCAATTAGTCACAAATCAAAAATATCAAAATATCTTCATGGTTCTAACTTCTAAGTTTAATGGGTGAAATCAAATAATCTTACATCTTCAAATGAAGCTGTCCATCCGTCAGGGTATTTTGGCAGATTTTCCTGAGAACATCTCTCCATACCACTCGAGTGGACCTCGGACGATTGAGTTGGTTGATTAGCGTTACTGTTGAATCGATTTTCTGAGATTTTAGCTGCACTGTTGACATTATTTCCAACAGCACTAATACCATCGTTGGAAAAGTTAAAAGAAAAACTAGTGACAGGACTATCGAAAGGGTCGGCGGTAAAAAAGTCTCCCTCTCCAAATTTCGGTCCAGGGAAAGGATCCACTTGTGCAAAAGGGTCTGTTGTGAAGGGTGAAGTGAAACCGGAGTTGTTGCACGAGGACGAACTATTATGATTTCCCATGATCGTCCTGCTACTCGACACGTTTGGATTCGAGTTTGAATTTGCAGCTACATTTACGTTGACAGCCGAGACGACCGCAGTTCCAGACTCAAATGGATCAAAAGAATCTCCAAATGGATCGCTAGACAGTGCAGGGACAGGAGTTGGGTTGTTTGTATTCGAGGAAGATACACTCAGATTAGAAAATTTAGGCAGAGGATTCATAGGATCACTCGAGATGCTTGCTGTACTTCCACGGAAAGGAACAGAATCCACTAGATTGTTATGAATATTGTCCAAACCTTCTTGTAAACTATTTAACTCCACTTCCAGATTCAATAGGTCAACTTCTGGAGCGTCCGTCCTTGACGATGATTGAGCACCAAGAGCACAGGCTCCTTCTATATACGTTTCAGCTATGGAGGTCGTCTTCAGATCACTCTGTCCGACAAAACAACAAAGATTAATCTTCTACTTAACACAGTGAGCTATGAAAACAAATTAAAATTCAAACTAATATATGCTAACTCTCATGTTCGGCGCTGTTTCTGCTGCTCTGGTTGCCAAAAACTTCTGTTGCATTTCCAACTGCTGTTTAGCTCTCTCGATTTCCTTCTTTTTCAAATCAAAAACAACTTGAAATAAATCTCGCATGGCAATCACAACTTGACTGGCAGACTTTTCCGTCTTTATCCCAAAGAATCGGTGTCCAGTGTCCGGAGAGCCAAAAATATACCCGAAAGCTCTCGCGTCCGTTAAATCTTGAGCTATGAATGAGATCTTGTGTACTTGATGATGGTACAAACAATCCTGTGACAGAATTAACACAAATTAAAACAATCAGTCAGAGTGCATTGCATTAATCAACACGATAATAAATACAACCTCTAAAACATACTACGGAGTTAATAGCGTAAATCAAACTTACTCCAGTCTTTTCATCCCTTATTCGCAATCCATCTAAAGCTATATGAATGGTTATTTTCTGCTTATGCTCCCCAGCAGCTTTCACTGCCATTTTCAACTCAGAAAGTGCCTCCTGGCATATACGGTCACCTCTTGGTCCACTCACTTCAAGCACTCCAATTAATTTCGCCTTGAATGACATCCCCTCTCCAATAAACCGAGCTGGATCTTGCTTGTCTGTAAATCATGACACGAATTCTTCGTAAGCAAACCTTACTTTCACAATACATACTACACTACCATGTAATGGTGCATTTCAGACACGACGGCGACGGCACAGCATTAGAAAAATAAAATCTTTTTTCGCAGCCATAGCTCATTAAACACGTTCCAAGCATATTGCAGGCAATCCCAGCACCCGACCTGATTAACATTCATGCAGCATATAGTATAATTTCAATCCCAGAATTCTTAGTCATTCACACATGCAACATTCATGCTGATTTATGCTTTTGTACATCCTTTCGTATGTAGTGTATAAAAATCCACGAGTAATACCCAACTTCAAAAGGAAAAGAAAAAACTTATTATCTATACCTATGAATTCACATGCTATAATACAAAGCATAACTTCCCAACAAAATAAAAGGCCTACTACGACTTGTTACGATTTACGTTATCTATTTGTATGTATTAGTTACAGTTACACTAGATAATTCATCGCATTTGGAAAAGTTTCCAGTTTCCAGCAAGCAGAGAGATAATTTGCTCAATTCTACAGATGATATATCAAGTATCTCATTAAAGCATAATGCAAAAATATACACTCCTAATTATATACACAGACAGTTTACATCTATATACCTAAACAGTTCGTGCGTGAAACAAGTTCAAAGAAAACAAACGAGAAACGAGATAATTACATATCGCCAAGAAAGACGACTGAATTGAATGCAATCTGGATGTATTGTATCTAACTGTGTGTTAATTAATTCAGTAATAATGAGTATTATGTAGCTGGAAAAGAAAACGGCTTGTTCAGCATATTCAAGCATTGGTACCTACTACTATGTAATCTATCCTTCTTTAAGTTGTCTAATAATTGGGATATCATTCACAAGAAGAAAAGGTTATGTAATCGAAATGAAAATGTTCGCAAACATAACAATGATTTTTCAGGCTAGTAATTGATTTAATTAGAAATGACTACAGTCTACATCAGTCTGTCTATTAATTACTCTTATCTCAGAATGGAAAAATTAACATTTGCTGAATCATGATGATAAGGTATAGGGAAACTCACAAGCTACCTACTTCTGTTCGAATAGAAAATGAAGTCGTCTTGAATAATTAGAAGGTGGACTGATTAAAATTGTATATACACCATGTTTCTGCTGCCATAAGTATGCCATTAGTTGAATATGTTCAAATTGTCACAAAATAATAAGATTTTTATGTTAGTATCGAAAGAAGTCTGCTCTCTGCTGGAAAGACAACAGAACAGAATAAATAAAGAGTTACGAGACAGTAATATTATATTATGGCTAAGACAATGACAATACGACCACAGGACAACGACATCACAAAAATTCATTAGATAAGTTCAGTCAAGTACCGATTCCCATGCAATGGGTATAGCGATAAGAACCCAGTCTGTCCATTTCATCAGTGTGTGATTGTGACAGAGCCGTTATATTGGATCAGTTCGGAATGGGAATCTTTATCTATATAAGGTACACACAAATGCATCCCAGGGACATCTTCCTATTATATGTGTATATACACGATCACCGACTACTTGCTACTAACTGATTACATCTAACCATATTAAACTAGATTTCAAAAATGGTAAGATAGAACATATAGCAAGACACGCCATGAAAACCAGACATCGCAAAATGGCAATTGCACTCGTTACACTGAGCAATAATTTTAAGTTTTGCTAACATACTATCTGCAAGTCCATCCACTTCCACAAATTTCGTTCCTATTCAAGTTATGAAACGGAGTGTGTATCAAAAAGTACTAAGAGCGTCCTTATTTCTGTGGACTGACTGAAAAAATGTGAGTATTAAATATGTGATATGTAAATGTGGTGTTTGTCACATCGATCCATCCATTCGAGTCATAATTTTTGAACTGTAATACGTACGTACATAGCAGTACCATACCATACCATGTAAGCAAAATTTACTTTGTGCTGTATGATAATGATATAAAATGGTAAATTTTTAATTACACTTCAAAGGGCTCGCCCTCCGTCGCAACGTTTGCATCGGCATCGGCAACATTTTTAATTCAACGATTAATAATGGTCTAAACCTAAACAGACACGATACGAGATACGACTCTCACTTGCCACAACAACTTTAATACTATTATCCCTATTATTATAATGCTGGCTAACCTACGCTAGCTGTGTTTGCATTTGAGACTTTTTACACTCGAGCTCCTTTATGTTAATTTCCTTATTTCTGCCTTTGAAGCATAATGGTTTGGGAATATGCCTAAATGTATTATGATGCTCCATCCTTTTTCCCTATCTAAACTCAATAGCTTATTAAACCCATACGTAAATTGCAGTGCAGTATATTATTACAATCGCACACAAGTCATTTTAAATAATTCTCTTGATTTTTTACGTTTAGATGCGTATAACATAGTTAGTCTTGTCCTTAAACACGCACAATAATATCTAAGGTAATTTTAAAGATCATATTGGTTAAGACACCAACATGAAATACTGAAATCCACTATTGCTAATTATGAATATTTATACGATCAGTGCTTGAAACTTAGAAATGTTTATCCTACGATATTTTTTAAACAGTTTATGACAAATGTGGGTATCTTCGGAAACTCCGATAGATTTTCTTCACTTAAATGTCCACAGTTTAGATTGTTATTAAGGAACAAAACTTTTCACTTCCATTACAAAAAGAAATCATCACTTTCTTTCTATGCACTCAGATGTTTTTCCAGTGCGTAACATTCCGTCCCTGGATTTCACTTGAAACGAATTCATCCGGGGAATGTAAATAACAAACACTATAACGTCATATACATACGAAAGTAACACGAAAATGACTAAATACTATTAGATGGATTATTGTATAATACATATCTTGGAGCCATGGCAGGTTTGCAGTTTTCACGAACGAGTGAAGAAAGACTCATCAAAGTAGTCGATATCTACCTTAAGGCTAGGTGAAGATAACTTAATTTAAAAACCCATTAGTTGGTGATTTCTGGCGTGACTGAAATAACGTCGGAGGAAACAGCTAGAAAAACTGTCTTGTATAAATAACACTATGATAACAGTAGGTCACCGTAGATGACTTGGATTTTACATTCACTAATAACAAAACCAACACGTTATTGCAAATATCAAAAGAATAAATGTTGAACAGAATTTACAGGTTTATCAATGTTTATAACAGTCAAGATATACACAATGTATATCTATAGCGAATAGCGAGAGCAATATGACACTAAAAAGAATGACAAAGTGTATGAACAGCAATGACCACTACGAAACAGTAATTTAACATTTTGTTTTTCGGTTGGACAAGTTAAACATGGTTGCGAGACTTTCACTCGAACTTCTCCTTTGTTGCTAATTAAAGCAGAACTAGGATGAACCAGTCTCAAAAGGACAAATTTTATAGTTTGAAAGGATTTTTTAACATTTGCACCGTTGCACCTCACTGAACGTTTTGCTCACTGAACTTTTTTACAAGATATTTTTATTTTGTAGTAAGCTAGTGGCATATATAGCTAGTATATACACATGGCTATATGCATATCGCCAAATGTTTTACACTTACAAAAAGTGAACGTGTAGGAGTGAAACACTGTAGAGCATGTTCCTCTAATTTTTTTAAACAAATGTTCGTTACGTTTAAATGTTAGTTTTATTAGTGGGAGATTACACAATACACAATGCACTAAGACTTAATAGAATACAATAGGGAAAGTGTAGCTGGCTAACGAAGTAACTAAAAGAAAAGTGGGATAAAGTTTGCTAATAAGAACACACTAAGGTAATAGTGTAATATAAAGAGAGTCAAAGTACAATACAATAATAGTACAACACAGACGAGTACACTGACGATGAATACTGGAGAAAAGTGAGAAAAGGGAATGGAAAAGAGCAGGAGTAAAAGCAGAGAGTCATAAACCTACTCCATCGAATTACAATACCATACATACATGCGATACTGCAGTAGTCAGTGATAGTGAGCGACGGAAGGGTGTAGAACATGTATAAATTCGGTTTTCGGTAACTACTACCACGATGTGTATACTATGTTATAGTGCTAATGCAGGACGGATAGTTTCCCCTTAGTTGACAATAGAAATCTAAGTTGAATAGATAGTTACTATTAGTTTAGTACTCTAGTAGGACTCTAATACATTATAACTATCAGAGTAGATAGTTCTTTAGGGCAAAATATAAGCCAGAGCAAATAAGGCTAGTTCGTTTACTTGCCTAGTCTACTTATCTCACAACTTTTATTGATCCGAACCGGGTAGTGAGGGAAGAGAAGGAAAAGGAAAGCATGGCAGTCTCTTCCGACCGGCGCAGATCGATAAAACTCCCCCGTTTGCTGCGGCTAGGTTGCCAAAATACAATGCCTACTTGTTTTACATCACTAACACGATCTTATATAACATTTGTTGTTGAGTGTAAGCAAGGAGAAAGCACGATGGAAGACAACACTAGACAATTAAATGAGCATGCAACGCATTTCCAGAAGTGCGAGGGCAGGGTAAGAATTTAATCCTATACAGTCCCACCAAGACTAGATAATAGAAACCATTAATTCAGACTTTTAAGTGAGCATTTACATGCAAACAAAGCAATAGAAAAGCCAAAATAATACTTATGTACATTCATCTTATATTTTGTGCAAATACTTTCGAAACTTACCCGGCGTTTCTCCAGCAATCGCTCCAGGGGCGGACCCATTCGATGACGCGCCACCACTTCGACTATTTTTCACTTTCACGTGCTCTGAACTAACACCCGGTTTTGCCTTTGTAAGAGTTGATGAGCCGGACTTTATTGTCGACGTATTTATTTCCTTATCCACACTCTCCTCTGCATTCATATTCAAATTTTGTTTTCCTTTTCCCGATTTTATTGGACGATCCAAGCTGTTCGTGTTGTTCATTGAGCCAGAACTTGAAAGGGAAAGTTTCGAACGAGAATTATCAGAGTTTTTCCGCAAACGAAGTGTCCTCATCCCGATATTTTTCACCTATAATTAAAATTCACATCATTTTATTCACTTTCCCAATGCACAAATACATTCTCATCACTTTTAATTTGCATATCAAACAAACGGTTGGTTTCCTTCTACTCTTTAGACTTTCCAACAAATACACACACAAAGGTTTACAGACAATTATTTTGACACATGCTTGAACTCTTTTATTACCCATGATGTTGACTTCTTTGTTGTCGTCTCTTTGGCTTCTTTTCCAGTTTCTACAGGACCACCGCTGGCACCACTTGCTCCAGATGTTTCTGATGTCACGTCCGTTTTACTACTCGCCCCACTGGCCAAACTCCTACGACTGCCAGACTTCATGCTGTCACCTCGTTCACGATTCCAATCCTAAAAGAGACATTTTAATTCAACAGCTTTTCATAGAATTTCAAACTAATTAAAATATTTTACAACTGAAGGTTTTCAGATGATCCGCTAATAATCTACAACTATGTATTTTCAAATTACCTCAGATAATTTGTTTCATTGTTTCAGGTATGAAATATTTATTTTAATATTTGACATTATACTAATAATCCCTGCGAAGTTCCAGGCTATCAAAAGAAAAGAAGTTGCAACCGCACCTGGTTGACTCAGTAAATGAATGGAGTTTCATTCAATAACAAAAATAAGTCATTTTAATCAAAGAAAACAAAGAGATAATTATCTGCAGATATTTTTAATGTTGTATATAGGTATGGCTAAACTAAAGGCCAACTTTTATAGACTTTGAAATAAGTTGCAGTTGCACATAAATATTAGATAAGAAAAGAAGTTCTTTCAAAAACAAAGAAATAAAGTTGGATTTTAGCACAGTTTAATATTTACGATTACGATGCAGTTTCACATGCAAAGCATTTGATTGTAGGTGTATCCGCGAAAGTTATTTTAACGGTTTTAGTTGAAAACTTCTGTTTAATACCTGGCAAGAATCTTGACTAGAATCCCAATCAGCACTCAGTCCCGCTTCGGTTGACTTCCCCATAAAGTCTGATGTCGTGCCAGGCATTCTGGTCTTTTTAATGCAATAATATAATATTGACTTGCTTTCTAGAGGGAGACGAAACGGATAGGGAAACCAAACAAGAGCTTATCTGATAGACAAACATGTATAGTATTTGTTGCAAATCAGAAATAAGGAGCAGGGTAGTAGGACTAGGAGTAGCAAACACAGGCTACTTCGATGTACAAAATAATCTCTTCGGGGTTTCTCAGCTGTGGCTTAAATCCTCGGTACCGAACTGAATGTGAAGTACCCCACGCTACCCGCAAAACTGTACCTGCTGTTGATTTTCAACGAAATGAATATTGCAAGGTAAATCCACTGCAGAATCAGATACCTTTGAATGAATTGACATAGGGAGACCCTCAGTTAAATTTAGAATAGATAAATAAAGGATATCTAGGGTAATAATATCAAACTGTGTCAACATCAATAACTGAAGCAAATACTGAAATTGACTCTTGCAATTCGGAATAACTTGGGAGTTCGGAAAATCAAATTTGTCAGTTGCAGACTTATCTACTAAAGGAAAGGAGTTTCCTTATTATGTCAATTACGTAGGTAGTAACGTAGTTTCCTGCTTGCGGGTAAGACTTCTTGTACCTGGATGATAAAAGTAGTACAAAATAGTAATCGATGAGGATTCACTTGGATTCAAGTTCATTCGGTTGTGACTCAGTTATAAATAAATTGGATCGTAGAATATCGTGATTTATATGCATATAGGACAACCAGAAGCACAACCCACAATCATACAGTCACACACTGTCACTAATACTTCTTTTTGTGCATAGGTACTCGGTAAGACTCTTAAGAAATCCGATAATGTATTCGATATTACAAAACAGTAATCCTCTGCATGAATGAAGCTCAAAGAATGAGAGGATTCCTTTTCATTTGCTAAGCGTTGCGTTGATTTTTTCGTGGTTTATTGCCTTTTGTCTTACTTTAGTTATAACATCCATGGTATTTGAAGTGTCGAGTTTTCCTTTCTTGGAATTTCCTCCTTTGTATCACTTCTATTGTTGGGTGCAGGCCAGAAAACGCACATGTATTAGAGGCACAGAAACGACTTTCAGCAATACGATACACAGTTCTTCAACATGTTGGATTATATTCCCAGTTTACATTAAAGTATCCTTTTTCCTCTAGTATATATTTATTTCCTTGTAATTTAACTTTGTTAGTACAGCTCAGCAAATCCTTTAAGTTCAGTCTGTCGCAGGTCAGTCGATGAGAAATCTGTAATAGAATGATATCATTTTCATATCCATAAATATAATTGATATTTCAAAATATTTTTCGACACAGGCACTGTGAGTTTCTACTAACTTCGTGTAATAACAGTAATCTGTCAAACCCAATAGCTCCATGGCCTTGATAAACCCTTATAAAAATCCAAAAAGTTGGTTAAACTATAATTCTTAACTTTTGTGTAGAGCTTCTATGGAGGATTTGCATGCAATATGCAAACGAACATGAATGGATTATGTAAAATAGAAATAGACGAAACAAGAGCTCCGTGATTTTGGAAGCCTGTAACATAGCAAATAGCAGTGGCTGGTTTGTACCACAATACCGTAAAGTGTGCACAATTTCAATTCTTAATTTTATCCACCTTTCAGAACTATATTTAGCTTACATTGTGATAGAAATACTAGGCTGCTGAGTGTTCAGCTAAATGTGATAAGAGGCTGTAACGAAGCAAATGCACCATTTGACTACATTTGACATTTGTTTGCATGACATGTAGTTCATGGCAAAAAAAGTTCGCATATGGCTACATTCCGGACTGTGCTTACTAAACCTACAGGAAACTATACAATATATCTTGTGTGTTTAGGTAAAGTTACTATAATTTGGTGACTTTTGGCGTTTGAGTGTATAAGCATGAGTATTTTTGACTTTTAGACAGAATGACCATGAGCTAAATCCTGCAGAATCAAACGAAATGAAGCCAATGCAATTTAACGGCCATCCTACTACATCATGCAATTGTTATTATCCTCATTATCCTTTACGAATCAGGGAGTCACAAAAGATCAGAACATGACTTGTGAATTACCATTTGCCATTCCATTAGCAAGAATATTAGCAAACATGTCCTATACTTCTGTTTCAAGCCAAGATTCACAGCTTATCATTTGTTTATAGTCAATTATTGACATTATACAACAGCCTATCGTATTTCAGAATTGTTATGTCATTTCCTGTTTAGAACTTTCAGAGGACATACTCTTTAATCATGTGTCTGAATGTCTAACACCAGGCCATTTCTCACGTAATTTGCTGATCATACGAAATGCCTTATCATCATATGAAATACGAGCTTGCATTTTAACAACTGGAAATAGCGCACTTGATTTATGTCTTGTAACTACGTAGCTAATACATCGATTTTATACATCACAGTACGTAAACTCTTTTATGTTTTATCCAACATAATGATAACATTATTGTCTCAATTTCATTACTACTAGGAATTTCTAAGTGTTTTTCCCCAGAATCCTATCATATTTCAGATATGCCTTCTCAGACATTTGTTATTTACGTGAAACTCGTGAAAGAGATATAATATTTACGTGTTCGACCTTTGCACAAATATTATTAGAACTGCTATCAGTTTAATTTCTGTCCATAACTTGTCTGTCTAAAACTACAAATCGGCGATTCTCGCTCAGACACGTAGACAAACACCATTATCAGTAACATGGTTGTATTTGTATAATAATTGAAGAGTGTAAACAAAGTGTCAGTTTTTACTATAAGCGGATAAGTTGGCACGACGCACTTGTGACTGTACTTATCATCATATGAAAAATGCTAATTATATAAGTAATCGAACACTATCTGTGATCAGATATTAAATCTACTGCAGTTAATAATACAATTTCCGTGTAAAATGCATGAATATAGAGCACATACCTATTGTTGACTGTTCAAATAGAGAAATAAATCTCAAATGAGTAAATGGCATTGTCAATTTAGATAAAAATCCTTATGGTTGAATGTACCATGTAGTAAATACAAGATCACATTTTACCGTAAATTTTAGCTTTATATGCCTGTCTTAAAAAATAAACTGTTTTAGAAACTTTACTCTTGTATGTATCGCCCAATAATTTGGTTTTGACTTGGCTGGGGTTCTGTTTTTCCTCACTTTTAATCTGAAGTTGCGTTGTCTTGTTCAAAACTAACTGTATACGTGCTATATAGACACGTAGTGCATTTAACATTTAGCCCATTTACATTTAGTGCTAGTGCTAGGATATATCGCATTATCCCTATTACGAATCTACTCACACTTATACACTTCAGTTACTTACTGTATGTACAACATGATGGAAAATGTAACGTAGTAGTAATTCTATTTTTACTCTTGTGATCTTGAATTGGTTTCTACGTTGCTTGTCTAAGTTTATTTCATAACACTATCTCTGCTCAGCACAACTCAAATATCCGTCCGTACAGGATTAAAGAATTGGAATAATGCTAACAAAGATCATATTTAAACTTATACACTCTACTGCTTGTAAAAACTGCTTAACATTTTCAATTTGGCTACACAGACTACAGTTCAACTAATAAAAATTTCCAACGCTTTATGTAACCATTTCCTAGTTAAAACAAGGCATAATACTATCTGTACCATATTTAATAGTATTGCTGTAATTAATTGTTAGTTATTCCCAGAATCAGAATCCAAAATTCATTACCCAAATGAATATTGCTTTTATTGTAATGGAATAAGTAGATAAATGTATAAATAAATATAAAAATATAAATGAA